>JAUUEB010462281.1:0-11781 GCA_032362205.1 Clione limacina | reverse complement strand
ACACAGACAAACACACAGACAAACACACAGACAAACACACAGACACATACGCATACGCACACTCACACACACACACACACACACACACACACACACACACACACACACACACACAAACGGAACCACGCACGCACGCACGCACACGCGCACACGCGCACACACACGCGCACACACACGCACACTTTCGAACGAACGTACGCATGTACTCAGACACATGAGCGCGGCTGGAATTGTTGCCATTCCCCTATACAACATAAAACGTAAAACTGTTTCAACTTTGACTGAAAACCCAGGTTCGTTTAAAGATAGGTCTGAGCAGTATCTTCTTGTTCTTTATTTTGTCAAAGTCTGTCTATATTTACATAGTTTTCCAGACTTGTTTAACGATGAAGTGGCTGACAGTTTAAGACATGTACCCGACTTGTATCTAGATGTCTCATGTCTTACTTCGTTATCTAAAGTCTATAATTGTTTAAAAGATGAAAACCATGGTTACCTGTTTGATAGATCGAGACACACTGTTGTTGTTAATTGTACGCGTTTTGTACAGTGAACAGTAAAGACGAGCAAAATAAAGATTCACAGGGTAAAGTCGATGCAAACATTTCCCCTAGAAATCATCAAATCAATCAATTGAAGTTACCACACGAAGGGAATAAAAGGTAAACCTTGAATCCGATACTCAAACTCGAACACAGTTGAAAGGGGACGAATCTTTATTCTGCGATCTAAATTCCAATTTCTGTTATTATCCAGCTTTAAGCAAAAACTGGTCTTAAACAGATTTTAGTTTCGGGGAAATATGACGCCTGGCATATACTGTCCTTTGGTATCACAAATTATCAGACATAGGTCTTATCATGAACTTAGGTTTCCCGGCACCAAAACGATATAATCAACATTTACTGCTAAAGGAGAAGGCCATTTGTTAACCCTAGAAGCTCTTTTTATAAGAGACTAAAACCTGTAAAACAAACTGTTCAAAACAACTTTGTCGGCCTTGTATTCTTGTATTATGCAAGATTTAGCGGAAAACAAAAATTAAATCAGTCACTTATCGTCTCCTGTTTGACTTTTAGCAAAGTTTAATTTATTCAAGCTGGTAGGTGACATGATGCGAACAAACAAACTAACAAACTTATGATAAAATAAACAAAACGTTACTTAGTGTGATCAGCTCAATGTTCGATTTTAATCAAAGAAGATTTTTGAAATTATTTTCATCTATGAAATTATTTCAATGTAGACAACAGCTTTGACCATGGGCGTATTAAGGGGGAGAGGGGGCACTGCTCCCACCCTGGATTTTTGAAAATGTGTTGTTTACCTCAAGAGTCTTTTAAAATGCACCATTTTGCCGCACATTTTCAAAATTTTCAGGGGCATGCCTCTATTTGACTGTAATATAACTTTATTATCATTAGAAATAGAATTATTAATCCATTAGACGTCCTTAAAACGCACCTATTTATATGATTGTTTTTTCAAAATTCACCATGGGCATGACCTATTTAAAAGAAAAACTACAGTTTTAATCACTGAAAGTTTTCAGGAAATATGGCTTTTTTGTAGATCACTTTAAGCTCTAAATAGATGGTCACTGAAATAAAAATTAGGTCTAACAGATGATTCGAAAATACATCATTTAGCATCATTATTCCCGTTTTATCAAATGTCAAAAAGTGCATATTTTACTGTAAAGGTACATGATAAAGCGTTTAAATTCACGCTGACTACAGTTATCTTGTCAAATGAGGAAGGAATGTGACAAATTCATAGATGAGTTTTTATTTAAAGGTCGGCTTATAATAAAAAGAAATTCTTCAGTTGATGTAACTTGTGGGTTATTCAAATATTTGACATTGATTAATTACATTTTAACAAAACAAAGTGATGTTATTTTTACTGAATTCTTTTTTTTAACATCAGCTTTATACTGTATGTAATGCCTACTGATAAACTACTTGTAAAATAGTAACGATTGTTTACTCTTTAGTTTTGTATTATCCTCATTTGCAGGCGTGTAGCAAGGGAGACATGGGGTAATGGCCCCTCCATTTGAGATCGAAAATGTTTTAAGTTTGCACCATTTATAAAATTCTAAAAAATGTCGGCCGCTTGCCGGCCATTGATTTTATAATCTCCAAGATCTCTTATCTCTTATGATCAGACAGCCAGGACAACCCCCTAACTCGAAATTCTGGCTACCTGTCTGATCATACCTATATCATACTATGAATTAATAAGAGTAGGTTTCTTGCTATACATTTCATTCTTTAACTCCTGGTATTTTAGTCACGATTTGTCAATCTCACTGAATCTCAGCTATTTTACAAATGCTCGAATATTGTTTATTTCGACCATTGATGAATGTATAAAAGTCTTTTTGTTTATTATTTTAAATATCTTTGTGGCTTAATGCGCATGAATTTGTTTCAAGGAAAATATTGAAGAAATAAATGGTAGGTGTGTTTAATTTTTAAACCAAAGAAAAATATATTCTGAATAATGAAATTAAACAGGTCAGGCTACCGTATGCCTCTAAATGCACTGTTTGATTCAAAAATTTCAAAAATGTCCACCCCATTGCTCGATCATTTCCTTTTTTGCCCCTTCCTGGACAAATGCTGGTGACGCCCATGACTGTAACCGAAACTTCTAAAGTCACTCTGTTATTTTAGACCACGGTACCCTTGTCGATTTTTCCTATCACCATTATCACAATTAGTAGTCAAATTACAACAAGGAATTCGGTGTTTTCTTATCTTTCTCGGTACGGTCTTACTCAATTAATTCATAAAACAAACTCGGAGTCGATAAAACCTTATCTCATTGGCACAAGAAGTAACATCTCAATGCTCAAGTTCGCTATTTTTGCAACGAATCCAACATCTCTTGTCACTCGAATTTGTACTTACGTCATGTCTCAC
This sequence comes from Clione limacina, assembly GCA_032362205.1. Taxonomy (NCBI): domain Eukaryota; kingdom Metazoa; phylum Mollusca; class Gastropoda; order Pteropoda; family Clionidae; genus Clione; species Clione limacina. The sequence goes on along the minus strand of JAUUEB010462281.1, from coordinate 8,851 downwards.
CTATTTCTACTCAACTGTTTTATAAAAAAATCAGCAACCTACGTGTATAAACTCTACGCCCCCCCCCCCCCAACACAAGTGACTTTTATCTCAAGTTGATATCTTCTCATGTTACTATTTATATCACCAAGACACTGAACAGTAAGTAGAATATCTTTAGATAAGTAATTTTCGAGCACTTGCAAACGAAAACTATTCTGGTTCATAGATAACACCAAAATAATGTGGCAGTCTTCCCCAAAAAGATATTTATCACACATTCTTGTCTTATTTTTACATAAACTTGTTGGTTTATTTTTTTTCAAAACTTGTTAAAATATCTTCATGAAATTTTTTTCGTATTTTTCAAAATAAATGCAGTTTTATACAATTACGATTTCATGCCGTTAACACAATTAAATTGAAAACCTTATAAGGAAGATAAAATATACCAAGAGTTAATAATGTGGGTTACATGAATTCACTTTGTAAACTGTATATATGCAAAACTCTCTTAATATAATAGATTGATTGGTATACTGAGGGCGGGCGTGAATAAAATACGTGGATGTACCAAGGACGCACCGTGTAGTTGACCCATTTCTTTGTCTAAAAATGACACACAGTGAAAACATTTGACTTGCCTAATTAAAGCGGTTATACATCATATATTACAAATTTCAAGTTTATTGAGAAACCCAGGTTGGTTTACACAACATATGGGCAACATATATACATTTGGCAAAAGTTACATAGCTTGTATATAGGACATTAAAGATCATAACACACAAAAAAGAAACATAGCATCAACTAAATTAACGAAATGATATAATATATATACATATAAATACGTTATTTTGTGTACATCAGCAAATTGGATGTTATATGATACGTCTTGTACGCGTACTGATTACCTAAGAAGGGGGGGGGGGGGTATGTAATATGACAAGTTTTGACAACATCTGTGCTCTTATATAAATTACAAATTATTTACTGATTGGGAATTGTGACTGTCTGTTTATCGTGACGTTGTACGACTTTAGCGCCAATTAAATATTTTCGAATAGAAGAGAAAACGCCGAATGTTATCCTATAAGAACGCCAATATCTTATTCTGAAACTTTGTTGATAAGAGTTACAGTTATCAAGGGCTGTTCAAGCTGGTCAAGGGAGACTAGTGTTTTTACATGGATTTATTGCATTCAGTGTCCTCTTTAAAATCAAAGGGAGTTGTGGTGGCCATGTGAGACGACGCACTTGTCTCGCATGCAAAAGGTACATATTTTGTCATTTACGTATGTTTTCTGACACTCTCCACTTGACAAAAGTCCTTGATCGGGAAGTTAATGGGGACCCGTTTTTCATATACATGTTGCTAAGTCGCTAAATACTTACGCTCACTCATTAACTCACTTTATAATGAAAGCAATGGATTTGTTACACATATATTTGATCACGATTTTTAGTGTATTTCATAATTTCATAATCATACTGAAAGCGTAATCGATAACAGACAATTTCCTCTATAATTTATATTCACTCATGTATGACATAATTTCTTCATCGAAAATGTTAGGATATACGACGAGATTCTATAATGCAACACCGCGATGTTCAAACAAGAAAATGGTGTAAAAATAAAACATGTTAGTAATCAGATAAAAAGAATGCCTAATAAGATGAAAGTTTAAGACATGATTTACTCATATAGTCAAAAAGGCAACAAAACTCATAAATAAAGATAATATCATGATGCCAATTTATATGATGAAGTCAGCAGGATTCTTAAGAATTTAAAAGTGGACGCTAATAAATTATCTGTTTTTTTGAGAAGCGACACTGAGCTCATAAAATACTTCAGATGGTTTAAACAAGATTTTCCTGAATCTTAAACACACAAAAATAGATCAGACAGAATAAAAATGGCTTACCTGTCTCCAGCACCCCCTAGGGTGATAATTTTTGCATTTGTGAATCGTCTCCGTGACATGATGGTGATGTTTGTGAATACTGATCAGGTTACGTTTGAGTTCACGGGATATGAATGAAACAACCTAACGGTAATTGTCATATTTGCTTATCGGTTAAAATAATTGAAACGATTTATCTGTTTTGGCTTCGATGAAAATAATCCTACTTCAATGTGCACAATTTTCCCAGATGTCTTAGATAATTATCATCAATCTTTATACTTCAATGCAACATATTTGACGATGTCAATAACCACCAAATTATCACCGGAAATATCTTCATGAAAAAAGAATAACTTTGAGAGAATTTGAATGAAGAATATTTTTATAATATATAATATATTGTATTGATTCCAAAGATAGACTTTTCACTATTAATTGGACACATTCTTTAAATTCCAAAGATATAGAAATACTCAAAATCTTTTAGATGGCGAATTGAGGTGCTTATATTCATCCTTATCACTTCAATTATGTTGCGTAATCACTTAATTAACTGAACTTTGGAGCTAGGTTCATTCAAAAGAGATAAAATGAAAAATAACAAATTCACCAAAAGAACGTTAATTTTTGTTTATTAAAAAATCTAAAGTTAGAACAGTAGATATTTGTACGACATGAAACAACAAACAAAATACATACGCGTGTAAATTAACAAAAACACAAGTAAGTTAACTTAGAAAACGGACGAAAAAAACAGAATAAAAAGTATAAATAGAAGGAAACAAAATAAAAATTGGTTTGGTCTTCGTAAAAACAACTTTGAACACCCTATAGAAGGATCAACTTACTTGGGAGCCATCATAAAAGGAACGCTCAACCTAAAATAAGGAAACATAACACAAAAAGATGTGGCCTCATTTAAAAAAAGTTTATAACTACCCTTATATATGAACAGAAACTCTCCGGCGCTAAAAATACTTATTTCATATGAAAGCAGTTATGGAAAATCAAGTTCCAGTAATGTTTCTAGAAATGTCATGACGTGCAGTGCTTTTGGTGTAAATTGGTATATTCTCCGATTTTGGTGGTGTAATTTACAATGTATTATATTGGTCATTTTTCAAATTTTAACAGATTCAAAAACCTATCATTTCTTTCCGGGTTAGATACGCACTTACGTAAGTGCACGGATTTTCTTTCTGCTGCATTTATATGAGATGTGTATTTCGGTGCCGCAAGGCAAAACATTAATTCCATATGGTGGTTACAAACTCTTTTTGATCGAGACCATCCCAGTGTATGTTTAATTTACTTCTTCTGGTAGAACCATCTCGTTTGATAACACCTAAGTAATTTATTCATTATGAAAGAGTGTTTACAAACTTCTTTTTATATGGGCACAACTCTAATTATGGCTAATAATATATAGATATAAAACCTTATAAAAATTACCTCGTTGTTTTATTCGGACTGTTTTAACCATATGCTATTCACATACATTTTTTCTAACGTGGGAGGATTTAAAATCCATAACCCAACCCCACCACAACCCAGTATCACCACCCTCTAAGACAGCAATACCCCAAGTTATTCTGCTGACTTTTACTTCAACTAATTAACTCATACTGTCAAGGTTCAAATTTTTGCACTTTACGTAAATCAGTCTTTGGTTTTGTCAAGATACTTTAAGAATTCATTGATTTATGGCAAACAAAGTCAAATATATTTCTACAACTCTTTGGAATGTAGTGGGTATTAATATTTAAGTAAACTATACTTTTAAGTCATAATTTCTTGATGAAAAATAAAAACAAACGTAATTATTTTTAAGTAATGGATTCCGTACCATTCGTATAAAGCTATGCCTAAATTATATTTGTTAATCTTGACTTAAAAGAGACATTTGGTTTCTAAACTTCAATGTAATCTGAAACCCTTTCGTGAAAGATGTCATATTCCTCGATCCATCAATATATTTAAAAAGAAATCTGCACATTTCAAATCAATATCTACACAATTACGATGTTGCTTGGCTCAATCAGAATAGATACTGTGAACAAACACTTATCAGCCATTTTCATAACTTGTCTGTCTTATACACTTCCTTTGATTAATATATACCACATGGAATCATTTACTCTTGTACAGTTCTTAATTAAAAAATCTGGAAATATAAAACTACTGGGAGCAGCTGAGACTTCTAAGACTTCAATCCCTTGAGCGCCGCAGAGAGCGATATCAAATCATCTACACCTGGAGGATCATCGAAGACCAAGTGCCAAATTTCGATGTCACCCCGATAAAGGTGACCTTCAGTGACAGACGAGGACGCTCCTGTTTGTTGCCCACCATCGCTGGAACAGCAACACAAAGAATAAAAACCATACGGTTTGCGTCGCTCCCCTTTAAAGGACCCCGCCTGTTCAACTGCCTACCCAAGAACATCCGAGGCCTTACCAACTACAAAGTGTCAATCTTCAAGGCAGAACTAGACAAGTTTCTGTCCACACTGCCTGACCAGCCCCTGATTCCCAGCATGACAGCATACAGAGAATGCGAGTCCAACTCTGTCATTGACTGGGTCAAGCACCAGCGACGCCAGACAAAGTTGCTGCTGCGGCCACTCATCGGCCCAAAGGACAGTTTCCTAGAGACGGCCTGTTGAATCATCAACGAAACTCCACCCAAAGTAACCCAAAGTAAGTATAGAATAACAAAATATTTATTAGAAGCAAAGTTATCATCGCTTGAAGATAATCGCTGAGTGTCGCAGACTGTAAACTCAAGTTTTGAACCAGTTTATATATTCAGATATTTTCTTTATCAAATCTTAACAAATTATCATGTAACTAAAACAGTTGTATCGTTTCTATAGTTCTTTTTCTTACCCTTACCTATTATCAAGTCCAACTGTCAAACTACCAAGTAATGAGTGCAAAATTCACAAAATTGTGGCCTTTTAAATTTTTCATATACAGGGCCTGCATAATTTTATTTCCTGTTTATTCAGAAGTGGAATCGTCCTAGCCTAGAGAGCCAAAAGTTAATGCATGCTCGTTACATAATCGAATGTTACCCTAATAGTCCTTTACCATCTTTACACAAATTGCGGTGACCCAGGAGCACACAGCACATGCTCTCTTATTGTATCATCCTTAGCTGTTACCAGAGCGAATTGCAGTTTCGGGAGTTTTAAGGCTACAAAGTCCGACAAAAGATTATAAACTGACTGTGACCAGTGGGTGTGGGTGTACCGTTCTGTATTGCAAAAATCGAGTTTGCATCGGCAAAAGACCAGACTGATTGTTGGGAAGCTATGAGATACGTGACTGATGCACCGCTTAGGTTTAAAACTCATAAGTAGCTTCCGGCTTTGAAAATCTAAAGAATGATGCCTTTGTATAACTTGCTTATTTGTTTGAAAAATGAATAAAAAACTTCAACAAGTTGTCTCTGCAATGAAGTATTGTCAGCATAATAAAAATGTTCCTTTTAAGCTTACTTTGATGACAATCGATTAAGGACAGCCATTTCACCAAATCCATTCAAAACCTGTGATATTTGGTATCAAACTAGCTGTAATTATCTCACTGACAGTAATAACATGTTAGTTTTAATGATTGACAACTTTTTAAACAAATGAAACAAGATTGTCTTTCTGTTCACTTCATAGCGAGGGCGGCAGCTTATCAGATCTTTGTGACGCAACAGTGTGTGTCGATCATTTATATAGGAAACGAAAAGCATCTTATTAGCATACTGATATCTTACCTTGGAAATGTAAAGCTTCACTTTAAAGTTGAAATAAAAATAAAAACATTGAATTTTGTTATGCGAACGTACGTTTTCCTTAAATATGAATTTGATAAAAATATATTTTTTAAAGAAAAATCGGATTATAGATAAAGAATTGTTGCAAAATTTGACTTAATAAAAATAACCGTTCGTTTGTGCCTTAAAGTACTTTCACTCAAAACCTATCTTGTTTGGTATCAAATTAATTGTAAGAATCTCTCCTACTTTAATTCCGAAAATTCACCGACCCTGCAGGATAACTGATCATTTATATGCTCTTATATTTACACACGATTAATGCATTCTTAGATAAAACTAAAGCTTGAATAAATATATTTCCTATCTTTTGTTTATCAAATGTCGTTTTAATGTGTCTATGTCTATTACAATTAGAATAAATGCTCAGCGTGGGAACGTTTACCTTTCAGTAATTCAATCATATGTCTAGTATATTCTAAGCTTATCTTTTCTCTATATCCGGGTGCGGTTTAGCAGAAAGTGTATGATATTTATCTGAGCTTTCTGCGTTTGGTTTTCACATCACCGTTAATCTATATCCTGATGACATCAAGCAGATAAAATACACGTCTTCTTTTATCCAATTTGTTTGTTTAGCCGTATTAAAATAAAAATGTGTAATCACCAATACGCTTGTCTTTACATGTCTATTTTTAGAATATTGTTTTGAATCTAAGAAAAAGAATTCACGACATTTAACACTTATATTTAAAAAAAAACAAGAAATGGAGTCTTAAATCAAATATAAGTAAAAGTGATTGTTAGATAATCAGAAATCTGAAGAACCCCAGAATACAAAATGAGTAAAAAATCAGCAGTGTTGAAAAATACGATCTTAATCACCAACAGCCACAGAAATCAATTAACGCCAAAATTCAGAAAATGATATAACAGACTCATTGAACATCAACGCAGGTGTATTTGATGTTATTGGTAACGGCAGACTTCACTTATCGTGTATCAATATTTCTCATGATAACAATTTGTGATAAGAAACACGATATTCCAAGGTAGAATTTTTGTTTTCCTATTACCGATTAGCGAGTCTTTGTTTTATCTCCCGGCTAAATCTGAACACTTTGTTATGATAAACACAACATATTATTTTAAAAAAAACAGTTTACCTTGGGATGTTGTTGTTCGTCCTTCGCGAAGCGAAGAAGACCATGGCTCAATACAAAAAAAAAAAATAAAAAAAATACAAAATAATAGTGAAAGCGAATTATGATGAGGATGAATAAGTTCGGAGATGACTTATGAGGCCAATCCTTGCTCTGAAGAGGCGAGAGCAATGAGGACATGATAAATCAGAGGTTGAGCCGGGTGGGAGAGGGATGGACGATGGGTCAGTTGAAGCATTGCTTGCTTTTCTGACTTCACGTTTTCTCTTCTGCTCTGTGATGCGGTCTGCTTCGAACTGTGTGACGCCTGCTTTAGTTTGCTGACGCCAGGCAGAACGGTCAAGGGCTGTTTCTTCCCACTTGCAGGGGTCAATGTTGCAGTCCTTGAGTGTTGCTTTCAGAGTGTCCTTGTAACGCTTCTTTTGTCCTCCGTGTGAGCGTTTTCCCTGTACGAGTTCCCCATAGAGTAGTTTTTTGGGGATGCGGTCGTCGTCCATTCTATACCCATGCCCTGCCCATCCAACTGTGCGCGTTTCAGCAATGCATAGATACTTTCCACTTCAGCTCTCTCTAGAACTTCTGTGTCTGGAATTCTGTCCTCTTGCTTTATCCTGAGGATTTTTCGGAGACATCTCAGGTGGAATGAGATTAGTTTTTTGGCATCCCTGCTGTAAACTGTCCAGGTCTCACACCCATACAACAATGATGGCAATACAAAGGCAATGCAGACATTTATTTTTGTCTTGGTTGAAATTCCTCTTCTGTCCCATGCATTGTCTTGTAGTCTGTCAAATGCAGAGCTTGCTTTGGAAAGACGAGTTGTGACCTCATCGTTGGGGTTTGCACTATTTGACAGTGTGCTTCCAAGATATGTGAACTTTTCTACTGCTGGTAGGATCTGTCCTTCACACTTGGTACTTGGCGCATTGTAGGTCGAGTCTGGAGCTGGTTGGTGGAGTATCTCAATTTTTGCAATGCTGATTGTAAGTCCGAAGTTTTTGCACGCTTTCGAAAACAAAGGCTTGCAGAGGCTTGCATGTCTTCCTCTGAAGCTGCATTGAGAGCAGAATCGTTAGCAAATAGGAAGTCCCTTGCTGAGTCTGTATTCACTGTGGTGTATACCTTGAGTCTGGTTGGTTTGAACAGTCACCCACCATCAAATACAACAATAAGGATCACAGTTTTTGTTTATGTCAATGGGTTGTATAACCTCTGTGGTTTCAGCAGCTAAAACGTCAAAGTCGCCATTTTACTAATAACATGCAGGACAAAACCCAAAGCCACTGAGATGGGGAAGTGTCTGTGGAATGTGATTTAGTTTTTATCTAGCGTTGACAAGGGACATTGAGCAATTACCATAAAGAAATTAGCTTCAAGTAGATTACATGTAATTAAACTTAGCGGTTTTATTCAGTGCTATTCCTGTAGTGCTAAATTCCGGACATTGACCGATACAAATCTTAAAAGTCCGATCGATTGCAACCAGCCAGGACAAAATGTCCGATACAACATAGCTCTAACGGACACATGTCCGATTCAACGTTGGCCATGCGGACAATTGCGAAATATAGGATATGGATTAAATGCAATTCTTCCATCACAAAATATATTTATATAAACGATGACCTTTCCGATTTCAAAACTGAAACTGTTTCCTGTGATTACTTTACAAACTCCGTACATTATCAACAGATGAAACTTAAATGTTTTGAACACAAATCCATGTCTTTTGTCACTAGTCACATTTTGCCTTGAGTCATGCCACTCATTTCAAGATACATGTATTTTTATTCCATCATATTTTGCTTTAGGCTTTTAGGCGGGCTGGAATCACGGAGGCATCGGGGGCGACGGACCCCTATGTCTTTTGGCTACGGGAGCAGCAAGGCAGCCCATGCTCTTTTTTATGTGCGAATGTTCATTTCAATCTATATTCATAATTTCCTTTAAGACATATGTAGGTAGGTCGGTCTAGGGGTTATTTCAGAATAAATACTATTCTTTGCTCAACTCGACAGTGAAAAG
>JAUUEB010462170.1:0-11782 GCA_032362205.1 Clione limacina | reverse complement strand
CCCGCAAGAGAGCTCACTTCTCCACATGGATTTTGAAAACGTGTCGTTTTTCTCAAGAATACTTTGGAGCATGCCCCGATTTACCATGATCACTTTATTTCAATGATAAATCAAATTATAAATACACCACACGTCATTTTCATATGAATTCTTCAAATATTGGACATAATCATGACCTGTTTATAAAAACCCGAGTTTTTTTCCTTTATCATGTCATTGATTGACACATATCCGCAATATGTTACATTTTGACAATTGATTAATATATATATTTTTGCTTATTTTAATAATTTCCAAGGAAAAGATTGTGTTTACATTACTGAACTTTCTAGTACTATGATGTAAGGTAGAGGTTGTCAATTCTTGAAACAAAAAACGATATATTTTAAACGATGAAATCAAAAAGGTAAGTCTGTCAGATGACTATCTTATGCACTGATTTGTTTCTGGTGACGCCCATGATTGTGTTCCAAGATCAATATTGCAAAGAGCAATTGCTGGCTTAGCTTCACGCTTGTCTTTAACCTTAAAAAGACGGAAACTGTCGACGGATTAAAAATGCGGTTCACTATATTATAGCAAAAGTGAATTCTTTTAAATCGGACTGAATCTCTTCTAATTGTCGATAAATCTTCTGTATCAGAAATAGAACATAAACTTTAGGCGTATATCCCCCACGTGCTCTACAAGCAGTACAAAATGATATCGGTCTCTGTATATTCCTGTTATGATGGCAGTCTTCGTACCTCGAGGCCTTGAGTTCTTTTTCCTTTTGAACTCGCGACCCTTGTAACTGTATATATAAATCATCTGTTGAACATGTCCTTGCGTGACTATTAGCTCCAAAGTATCTGGGTGGATTTTGCTGTAATTTAAACATAGAATAACAAACATACTAAAGGTGTACTTGGGCTAATAAGATTGATGAACATGCAAATATTTTGGATTTCTTGAATTAATTTTTCCTATATATCCTCATCTAATTAAAGACATTTTACCTTTGGTTTTTACGCCACCATACTAACCCCACCTCACGGCAGCGCTTTATCTGTGACCGTCCCAAGAAAAAGATAAAGGAAAAAAAATAAAAAAGGCGCCGACGACAAAACAACACAATGACAACAGAATGACACCCGTGACAAAATCGCTTACTGATTATTTGACCGTGTTTTTTTCATTACATACACTCTGTTGTAGACGTATAATTTCGGCTCATTAATTCATTTTTTTAATTTCTTATGAGTATTGGTTTTGTCCGCGTATCAAAGAAAAAAAGTAGACATGCCGCGTTATAAAGACACAAAATGAATGATTAGCCACGACGTTATTGCTACTGACATACTTTTTGCCTCATCATTTGCGTTAACATGTATATGTAGTTAAATTGAATTGAGTTTTAGCATAGCATGATTAAGCCTACTGTAAACTTTTTTATCGCGAGGTTCAATTTTAGAAATTTCGCTGGTTCTAAATTTCGAGAGTCCATTCCTGTTTTAGAATCGGTTAACGTTATTCCTGAATTCAACAATTTTTGCATGACGTTTTCTATGAAAATTGTCGCATCTTATCGATAGTGCCTGGAGAGATTGAGAACTGCAGACAACATAAAAACAATCAGCGACGGGAGGCAACTACAACAACAAGGACAACTTAATCATTATTGTTTCAAGTATTGTTACCTCCTTCCAGATAGAGCATATTATGAGGTTTCGTGAGGTGCTTAATTTTGCAAGAAACCGACGATTCGCGAAATTCGCAAAATTCACGAAATATTGAGCCTCGCTCAAAAACAACAACTATGAAAAAAAGTTATGAATGTTTTCAAAATTCTCAAAAACTGTTTGAAGTGATCAAATAAGGTATTAAATTAAAGAAAATGACTTAATCAATTTTTCGTTTCTCTTCACTCCTCTTCCCATAACTCAACTACACTTGATTTTAATTATCCTTATGAGACATAGACACACAATTTTGCGCTTGCTAACTAGATCGCCTCATATTCACAAAAAGTCAGCCCAAATCCCTAATTTTTTTTAGCTGATTCTACACCTCCAGTTAATTTAATGAATGTACCTGAATCGTTTTAAATATTCACATAATCAGTGGCAAGCTGGGTTCAGCTGTTTAATCTCGACACATAACTTGAGAGTTATTTTTGATATATTCTGAGCACTTTTATCTTCTCGCAGATTAAGTTCAAAATTTGTTTTTGGTGATTATAAAGGTTGTGTCTAGATCCACTAAAGGGGGGAGAGGGGCTTTGCAGAGAGTGAGGGGCCGTTTTATTATCACTTTACATGATGGTTAAAAAACAGGCCAAATCGTGTTTTTTGTCATTCTGTATAATTTTTCTCGGGAAAAATTGGGTACTTAAACCATTAGTAATATTCACTTAAATGATACATATTTAAAAACAATTGGTAGATAAATTTTATTAGTATCAAAATACATGTAATTAAATGAACATTGTTTATATATGAAAATATGCTAATTAGCTCATTCAATATTCAAGAATATTATAAGAAAGTCAACATTTCAATTTGATGCTGAATATTCCCTATTTTTTATGTCCCTCGAGACACTTATTTAAGTATAATTTTTTTAAAGATATTCTCGAAATTTCCATTCTAGCTTTTTCGCTCACTTCGAGATAACTTATGGTCATACCAACTTGTTCATGATGGCAAACACATTTTTTAATTTATTTCTGATCAAATACTGAAAAAACGATGTTTCTTAATCTGTAGCTTTGACAAAATTCTAAAAAAAAACTCAGTTCTAACAATATTCGTCAACTCACTTTCTTAGACTGTTAATAGAAAAACTATCACATCGTTAAGTTTACTGAATAAAATCCTTCTATACAATTTTAAATTTATGTATGAGATTTGATATTATGTTCGAGACCGGGTTTCAAAAGAAATATCTAAACACTCTTCCCTAGCCTTAACAGATAGTCCACCGTGACGCTACGTCTGACATTGTCGAGTCATGGATCTTGTGAGCAGTATTGCCCTTGCCATAACAGTGGCTGTTGTCATTGGTTACCTGGTTACACGTCACCTATCAATGAAAGGATTGCCTCCATCTATACCAGCTGTGTCACTGCCAATCCTGGGACATCTCCTCGCCATTGACATCAAAGACTCGCAAAAACAATTGCAGTCTTGGCGTGAACATGTTGGAGACATATTTAGGTAACTTTTCAATTACAACCCCACTTGCACGCAAAATTACATCAGAACCGACATTAACCCGGCGTTTCCCAGGATATCACCTTCAAGGATAAATGCCCTTAAGTTTCCATTCATAGATATAATTTAAAAGAAACGTTATACCAAAAAAGGAGAAAAAAAACATGGTCTCGGTAAAAAAGTGTGTATCTTTTCAATGAATGTCTTTGTTAGTTTACTTAGGTCAATGGCTTGACCAGATCATTACTTGTTTACTTTGAATGCACATGTGTGTCTTCTCTGTGTCTCTCGGTGTAATTGTTAAGCGTATTGGGAAAGCCTGTACGACCTAGAAACGCCCAGTATGAAACTTAATATTATTACTATAATCAACATCCCCCCTTAAAACTTAAATCCGGCACCAAGAATGTACTTATAAAATGAATGCAGTAATAAGAAGCACTGATCACATAGAAAAGTATACTAGCTTTTGAAAAAGTAAAATGGAACTCTTGAAAAGTTGACAAATAGAATACATAGTAAAATACTTGGTGAATGGATCAATCAACGTCGGTATGTGTACAAACAATATCCTGAAGTTTTGTATCGATTGAGTTAAAACTAATTGTTATGCCGCTTCATACAAAAAAAAAACAAAAACAGACGTTCAATTTTATAATGTTGATTGTATGGCATTTGTGTTTAAAAACATTTACTTCCACACGTTGTAGATTCCCTTTTCTTAGTTTAAGCATCATTGCCATGCCAACAAAATACTTCATGAATTATCAATTTTATGAAATTCTAACATTGCCACGGTAACACGCGTAAAAAGGATTAACAATTTTCTATTAACTATTATACTATATTTATCTTTAGTAAAACATATATTTTGATGCAATTCCATTGTTTAACGTGTTATCTTCTTTGATCTAAATACAATTGTTGTTATCCTATAATGAATATTTATTTGACAAATAACGCTCATAGATTTCGGCTTTCGTACTTCAAATTAAAAGTTGCAGTAATTTGTCTTTGACGGGTTTGGCGTTTATGTCATTTAATCAAACGTGTATTTGATGATAGCGATTAAACTGATAAAAAGTGTGTTTAAATAATTCTTTTTTAACTTCATTTATTTCAGAATGCATCTTGGAACGAAGGTTTGCATTGTTCTTAATGGATATGAAGCTATAAAAGAAGCCTTTGTCAAGCAAGGTGATGCATTCTCCGCTAGGCCTTTCTTTTACACGGATTGGGTAAGTTTCATTTATAAAACTCAAGTATGTAACTAATTAGGCAATCAGTTGTATTTTCATAACATTTCACTAGTTTTACCTATTGTCTGGTAAAATACCATATCAAAAGATTGAATATGACCTCGAATCATACCTAGTATCTGACCTTAAATTGTCAAAGAAGTTTAAATACCGCCTATGTTGGACGTTTTACGCGCTTATTAGCAACATATAGACCTAAGATGTCAGTTGACCTTTAGACGCTCTAAGTTGGTCGATCATACATGTAACATAAGTAAGTCAGTTAAACCAACAATAGTTGCATCTGTTTGTCAGGTCAGGTCGTATTTCGATCTGTTATTGGTAAGGTGTTACCGGTACAGCCTGGTCAATGCTCCCCGTGCGCATCCGGTTTCGGCATAACGCCTGTGGTAGGACAGAGCTAGGCTCTAAAACCCAGCCTGTGGAGCTCGGCTGTCTACGGCTGCCAGGCCAGACAGTCGAACGATGGTGCTGAGGGTGGTTTCAGTACTATGCTCTCTGTTTTCACATAAAAATCCATCGAGCATGCCGAAAGGCAACTTCCCCTCCCCCATCCTTTAGTCCTACATCGATTGGAAAAGGTCAAAACGGTAGGTGATAGACGTAGGTAAGAACAAGTAGCCATTTTCCTAATCTTGGATGTAGGTGGTTCAAGGCAAGTGGTTGTTTGATGTAAGAATGGAGAGGTGCCTAGAAAAGTTGGGCTAAAAAAGTTCGTTCTTACTCACTCGGGCATCTTTAACGCGGTCACAAACAAAAGAAAAAAGGGTTCTCCGCCCACCCGTAAAGACCGATCAGGACCTTATCTTGTATCATGGACTGTCTGTGTCATGATGGATAATCCAAACAACAACCGACCGTAGTGACACTCTGCAACAGATGCCCCTCTATTTTGCCTCCATCGACCTTACAAAAGCATTTGATACGGTCAATTAACAAGGACTCTACACTGCTCCATATAGTCATATATTTTGATAAGAACATGAGTGCCTGTACTCAGTTTGATTGTAACATATTTGGTTCTTTCCCCATTTAAAGTGGAGCAGAGCAAGGCTGTGTTCTTACACCAATCGTGTTTGGCATCTACTTTGCTACCTTTTTGTACCATGCATTTCAGGAAAACACAGATGGGGTATACAACCGGAATTTATGTGATGGGTCTCTTTTCAACCTGCAAACCTCACATCTAAACGGAAAGCTTTTTAGATTTATCCGTTATCTTCTTTTTTATATGATGCTGCTCTTACAGAATGCGAGTTGACAGTAAATTTTACAAATGTTTGGTATTTTTTAGAAAAGAAAATATAGATATTTCAATATAAACATTACTTTTTACGACATATTAATAAATGAAAACAATTAATTTTTTTGTCTTTAAATTGTACACTTACATTGTACACTGAATTCGACGTAAATGAAATGTGGGTCCGTTGACGATTCATATGAATACATTAAATTGTTGTATCAACAATATCATATTCAGACACATCTCCTTTGGACAATGGATGTCTTTTGTGTATGTACGAAAAAAGAATCTATTGAGATTTTTCATTTTCTATGGTTATTATCTTTTGTTGAAAGAGGTTTCATTAAAAACTATGTTCTCTATATTCTAAAAGAAAACTTAAATAGAAATAAAATGAGAAGCCAGTTAAAATCTTTTTTTTCAAAATAGGGTAATAGCTATTGCCACTTTGGGACAAAGTTTATGAGGACTATTTTGTAGCAAATATAGAGCGCAATAGGAAAGTGGATATCGCGCCGGTATCCTTATCCGAAGATTTTGGATCGAATCCCGGACGTGGATTAAATTTGTATTTTCTCTTTAAAGCTCATGTTCACAACTTCAGTGTTGCATATAATCTTCCGTAATCAACAGTTTTCATTGGTGTCAAGGGGATGTCTTTGCACTTGAAGAGTGCACTTATATTCAAGTTTTAATTGTGCTTTTAATTTTTATTTCATTTCTACCAGGCGCTCGGCATGCAAAATACTGGAGTCTCCTTAAACTCAGGCATAAAGTGGAAAAATCAAAGAACGGCGTCTATCCACATCCTGAGGAAAATGGGCTTTGGAAAGAACGTCTTAGCCCGGAAAATACAGGAGGAAGTTGAGAAATATCTTACTGAACTAAGCAAATTTGAAGGCAAACCCAAAGATATTAAGTTTTTGACAAACATGAGTACCTCTAATGTTATTTGTTCTGTAATGGTAGGTCATAATTTTGATTACAATGATAAAACGTTTCAAAAGATTGTTAAACTCATAACTTCTGTCTTGGCTCAGTTTAGTAGCAATGGGGTACAGATTATTGAAACATTTCCACTTTTACACTACCTTCCAGGGGATCTCTTTGGGGCAGATGGACTAAACAGAGATAGAAGAGAAATGCAAGAGTTGTTCTTTAATCGCTTCAGGAGCCTCCAAACTGAACCTCAAGAAGATGACTCAGATCCTGATAGTTTCATGGCGGATTATATCAGCCAAATATCTAAGAATGATAAATCAGGAACACCAAATTATCTGGACGAAGAGAACTTAGCCAGCTGTGTTGAAGGCATAACAAATGCAGGAACAGACACTACAGCTTTAACAATCGTCTGGTTTGTTCTTTTCATGATACAAAATCCAGAAATGCAGGAGAAGATTTTCCAAGAAATCAGCGATGAAATTGGAACAGAAAGGACACCAACAATGCATGACAAATCTAAGCTGCTATATCTAAACGCTGCATTAATGGAGACTCAGAGAATGGCAAATATTGCTCCCACCGGGGTTGCACACTCATGCTCAAAAACTACAACACTAATGGGATTCACAATACCAGAGGGAACCACTGTTCTTGCAAACATGACGTCAGTTTTTACCGACAAACAAGTATGGGGCGAAGATGTCCACACTTTTAGACCAGAACGTTTCATTGACGACATGGGTAAACTCATACACAAAGAGGAGTTCATTCCCTTTGGAATCGGTAGACGAGTTTGCTTGGGGGAAGCTCTGGCTAAAATGGAATTGTTTCTTTATCTGACCTCAATGTTCCAGAGGTTCAAATTCATTGCACCAGATCCTGAAAATCCACCTCAGATTAGGGAAGTTGTCGGTGTTTTCAGAACCCCGGGGCCTTATGAGGTATCAATCATTAACAGAAATAAATGAAATCAATGAGGTTATTCAGTCTGTCTTCTCGCTTAGCTGACTTAAGTGTTTTATTGTCACCATACACTGTGAGTTGCTTGTATGTGTGTGCGCTGTTTTGACTTTGAAATGATAACAAATTTTCATAAAGTGTTGAATCAATCTGACTTTTTTTTTCACGGTTTTGCCGTAAAGATTTTGTCAAGTTTGTATCAGTTGAAATGTCTGGAACTAATACCACTTATTGTCTACTGTAAAACCCTTTATTGCCGATAGGAAAATAAGCTTTCGCAAGGGACTCATTTTCGTGAAGCCCACCCAGTCTGAAAATGCAATTGTCTTTCTTTCACTATTGTCAGGAGATTGATATTAGTTTCTAGAACCGCAAACAATAGCGACATTAAATTGTACTGCTCGTGGCGTTAAGTTAAATATGTTCTTAGTAAAGTCCAATAGTTTTTTAAAGAACTGTTCTAGACGATTTTCACACGGAATTCTTTTAAATAAATTGCCCTAATTCTCGTGAAATACGCGATAAATAAGTGCTCGCAAAAATCAAGAGATTTACAGTGTAAATACTCTCAGTTGTTTTCTGGTTAGAGTAAGGGGTAAAGATGGAGATCTGTCAGTAAAGGTTTTACACAACATTCGTCTATTGGTGCTACGTTCATTAAGGTTGCTTGTTTCTATTCATTAAAAGAATAACATACATTTGTCTGTGGTCAACAGGGTTTGTTTTTGTCGTTATTGATGATCTGATTATTATATTTTTCCTAGGTTTTGTATATACAAACTCAATGTTCAGTAAGTTAAAAATCAAAGCGTTTTTTTAAGTAATAAAAAAAAATGCAGGTTTTTTTTTATAGAAAACTACAAATGTTGTAAAAGTTTTGTCCCATTACATTATTTCCTTAAGCCGTCGTTCCTACCTTAAATATTGAGCTTTGTTTGTCGCATTATGTTTTTAAAATTATTAATTAACGGGACACACCTGTGAACAAAAAGGATTTATGATACCTTTCTTGCTTTGTCAAAACAATGAGCGGAAAAAAAGATAGACCGGTTAAGCTGCCAGAACGAAAAGACACTGGATTGACGTCAGCCAGAAGAGCAACAAACCTGCATGGTCCACAGCGTCCACGCCCGTACTTTACGTTCACCAATGTTCAAGACGACTACTCTGCTTCTTTAACGTTACCACGGCAAACACAGTCTTCATACTCATCATGAGCGATTCATTTCAGAAAACAAATCTGGTCGCCACCACAAGACATGTATTATATTAAACGTTGGTCTCTGTATATATTATGCATAGCTCAATAACATTGTACATTCAGTATCACCTGATGTCTTGAACCACAAAGCCTTTCTTTGAGCAAAACTGATAACATTACATTGAAATCATAATGAGACGAATATATCATACATTTTAAAATAGGATTAAGCTATCAGATATTATGTGTATTTCAAACTTATTATGAAAATGAAGCTCTAGGAAATGACTTTTTGTTTTCTGTACACTTTCATTAACAAAGATGTATATATAAGAAACATTGCTTAATAGTTATAATGTATAAACTAGGGGTGATGGTCGTTTCACATCATTCCATTTTATGGTTGTAGGCATTATAAATTGTTGTTTGAATGTGTTAATCTAAAATTGTTTTACTAAAAGAGATGCTTGTGTTGTATGTTGTTTTTTAAGATTTTAACTCTATGAACTATTCCTTTTAATTACCTAGCTATAGAAGATGTTTCTTAAATATATCACTTAAAGCCTCACTTATCACTTATCATATTATAGTATACAGTTTTTAATCAGCTTATAATACGTGAATTATGTGTTTCCTTCTGCTTATGATCAACAAATAGACAGTGCTTTGTAAAGAACAATTAAGACAAGAAAAATAATAACTATTTAAGGATCTGCATGTCCTAATTTAGGTTGAATTGTAATAAACATATTCTCGTGTATTCAAATGTGGCTTCGTTATTTATCTTTATACACAATTGTTTTGTACTTAAGCTTAGGAAACGATTGGACGAAAATATGTTTTGAGTAATTACCAATATTTGTTTTTGTTTTTTTATAATTTGATGGTAAAGACTGGTAATGGGCAACATCATGGACTTGTCTTTATTATATCTAATCAATGTGAGTTCTTATCATTCGAAAAATGCTATTTTGCGAGAGACTTAATTTTTCTAATGGTCGTAATTCAGAGTGTGGCTCATTTGGATCTGTTTTTATGATCTTTTGGAGAAGGCAGAAGAAATATTTTGCTCTTACACAATTAGTTTCCGAGTTATGGGCCAAGATTAAGCACTTGATTTCTATTAGAAAAAATAGTAAGACTAAGCTTTGTGTCACTCTTGAAGAAAAAAGTAGTAAATAAACTATAGGCTCTTTAGATAAAGTCCAGAACCGCGTCCTTAGATTCATCTTAGGATGACTTAGCTTAAACCCCACTACGACATTCATACAAATTTTAGTCCAGAATTCAGACCCTAACCATGCACACCAGTCGCGATTATAGCCTATGTAATATTGTTGTATGTCTTCGTTAGGACGGTATAGTAATTAAATGAACTTTCAAGAAAAGTTTAAATATTGTAATTAGCTCATTTACATATATATTCATGAATATAAATGATTTTTACACTAAATTTGTCAACTTTATCTAGGCCCCTCTAGGCACTAATTGACCTAGAATTGTTTCCAGTGAATACAACATGTCTAACGATTTTTCTATTTAACAATGGCCCAACAATTATTTAATTTTTTAATGCAGTTTTACGGCCATTTCCAAAAGTACAGCAGTATTTGAAATCCCCCTTGCTTCCCTTATTGTATGGCAAGTCCACCCAAATGGTGTCAAAACATTGATAACATTTCAGACTTAAGTGATATGACCAAGTTTTTTTTAAATTTATTCCTCTTTTTTCATGAATATTGCTGAAAAAGCTACGTGAGTCATTTTTAGAAGACAAGCTTTCATTTTTGGCCCATAAAGCCGAAGGGTCTGTATTAAAAAAAAACTACATTTTACATTCACTTCTTGCAGTTTGTGACGTTGTTTTCTTTTCAAGGAAGTATATATTTGGTTATAAGGAGGGTGGGGGGGTACTTGTGTTTTTTTTATCCCTTGGTCAGTTTTCATTCAAACGGAATGAAACCTCTTTTAATACTTTTGATTATGATTAGAAATTGAAAAAAAACTGTTTTGAAAAAAAAAATCATGGACTTAAATAGCCGTAAAACGTTAAAATTGCACTGTTTTTTTAACACTGAGTATAGTGCTTCATGTCAAAATATGCAACATTCTGTGACATAATATTTTTTGTTGTTAGTTGTATGACTTATCTTATATTGTGCCGAATTTGTTGATACAAAGGGGCACATTTTAAAGTGGGGATAACCCAAACTTAAAAGGGGATAATAGAAAATGCCTACTAAGCAGGCTAGAGGTTGATAAAGCTTTATCTATATGCTAAAATTTACATTTCAAAGTTCAATTAATGTGGATTAGAAATTTCTGAACATATCACAGTCCAGTGTGAACCTAGGTGAAGCTTATATGGTAATAACATTGTAAAATATTCCCTATACATAGCCGGAATCATCGCTTGACACTTAAACGTAGCCTAGATGGTAATTCAGTAGTTCACAAAGAGACTTGAAGTAACTTATATGGTCTTAGGATAGTAAACTTAGGGTTTATTGTCTAGGTTATACGAAAAGACCTATATTAAAGTAATGATAGTGTCATTGAACAGCTACGTCTATGCCAGCTGTAGCCCAGATGGCAATGTCTAAACCCAATTTGGGCGTAGATATATCATAGCTTGCTCTGCAACTGGTAAATTGAAGCCTGAACATAACCTCAATTCTCAGACAAATTACATATAAACTATAAAGTTAATTAAACACCCAAATGAAGTGTTTTCTATCATAATGCCTGTGATAAGGAGCATATCCTTGTTTTAGATGGCTTTATTACAGTTTTGGTTGGATAAGATATATACTGGCGGGCAAAAGAAAGTGGGCACCCTGCATTTTATGTGTTATTTTCATTCCGTTCGTTAGAAATGCAATTTTTTCGGTAAATAAACAAGGAACAACCATTTTACAATGAATATAAACCCAAAAAATTATGAATATATCTAAAATTTACTTTGAATCAGATATTG
>JAUUEB010462059.1:0-11783 GCA_032362205.1 Clione limacina | reverse complement strand
GACAGTCTGACCTAAGGGAGCCAGAGTACCACTGACCTCTATATTCGATTGTTTTGATTGTTAACCCTTTAACAAAAAGTGTAATTTGTTGTCTTTTGAGCAAGAAAATTGTATTTTTTCCGGGGTAGGTACCCTTTAGAATGGATACACATTTTTGAAACAGGTATGATACAAAAAGGAAAGATGAGAAATATATAAATTCAAGATGTCAAGTGAAAATTTGCATAAATAAAAAAGTTTTTTTTTTCAGTGGAACGGACTATACCAAATATACTAAAAATCTAGAGAATAAATATAAAGTTACCTCTCTTTGTTTATAGATCAAAGAAATAGGGTTGTTAACTGTACCCATTACACAGAGATAAAGTTAGCATTTGATTCTGGTTATGTGTTTTATTTATTTGTTTGATTAAAAATAGAACTTGTCTATGAGAACATTTTCAAATTCGAATAAAAATTACACAATTTCTGAAAATCTTTTCAGATCTAGAAACTATTGAATATTCAATGAGTTGACATGTTAAGCAAAGGGTGTCAATTTGCCCATCCCTAAGTCAAACCTGACTCAAGAAGCTCATGTACTAAACATCTATCCACCATGCTCAAAACCATAGTTGTTTCTTTACTTGTTCAAGATGACCACTGGCCATACTTGTCTCATGTGACAGCGACCAACCCCTTCACCAAACCATTCACTCACTTGTCCAAAGCGGCCCGTCTCAGAAGACAAAAGACCAAGTGGACTCAATCACAACCAATCATCACTATTGGTCAAGATGCGTATTAGCACCTTTTCTGTCCACTATGGTCTGGACACATGGTCGGATGACGAGGGACCTGAAACATCAGTGTGGCAACAAGATGACCACTAGTTCTCTAGTCTCCCAGGCAGCCAACGCTGTCTGCACACATGGTGCTTATGTGACACAGTGTTAATGGTTTTGTTTACCTAATCTTGGGACTGACATGTGAAACCATGCGCTAAGTAAAAAGTACATGTTGACTAACCCCTTTTTTCAAATTGGTTCCCTTTGTGCTAATTAATGAGCCAACGCCCATTTCCCGCTTGTGACAAGTAACACAACTAGTAGTGTTTTGGCGGGATATTGTGTATTGGCATTAGGTAAGAACTCAGATATCAGTTTCCACAGGCTGTATACATCCTGAAATGAATTGTGTATGTAAACCACAATACAAGCCTAATGAAGCCATATATGCAACAGTTTACTTTTGTCTATGGGGAAAACTTAAGTTCTATAAAACAAAGGAGCAATACACCTTCAGGCCCAGGATTTTATCTAATACTAAAATGATTTATTTTTTGAACCACCACATGATTAGATTTTATAATTACGTTTATCTTCCCTTGAAAGCTCCTATAGCTTATGCCAGCAACATGTTGTTGAATAACACTGGTTGAGATACTTTTGTATGCAGAATAAATAAGTTTGTAAGAGTATCCAGAGTACACAATTGATGTCTCATAGTGGGTGAAAATTTTTCCATTTATATTACTTCTTGGCCCTCACTTGGTTGTGGTTATATTTAGACCTTAACTATTGTTGACTGATTTTGCATTAGCAAACTTCTTTATACACTCATGTTCTTTTTGTTCAACATTTTGGTGCTTGCCTTCGCCCAAACAAAGGTCAGTTGCTATCTGTTTTCATGAAATGTATTTAGACTGCGTGAGTCTGCAATTAAAAGGTAGGATTTTTTATTTGGCTGAGATGTCGCCTTTGTCAGCTACTTTTACTTCAATTTTAATTGCTAGGGATCTTTAGCGTGTGATACTTGTACATCATATGTTCAAAGAATCGAATGATTTTTATTCATACTATTTGTTTGCCGCAACCAACTCAGGCAAAATTTTGTTGGTTTCAACATTTTTGTGTGTCACTTCACCCAAAGGCGACAGCTATCCAGTTTCAGACAACTTTCTTTTATTAATACTGGTAGAGTGACAGTTGAAAACATTGTATCATCGTATATATATATATATATATCACAATATAAGCTCAATGGAGAAGATTACTTTTGTTTATGGGGAGACCTTAAGTTCTATAGACGAATAAAGCCATTCACCCTCTCAGGTTAAGGGGAGATGATCATAATGACTATTGCTATTGTCAAGGGAGTTAACCTTATGTACACAACAAATCATTAATAACATTGGATTATATACATTAATTCGTATAGAGCACTTTAACTTGTTTGTTGTGAAAGCCAAACATCAATTTCTAAGAAGAATTACCCTATAATGCTGTGAAAATTAAAGAAAAGGAAAATATGAACATTTTTTAAAGATATATGTTAATAAGTAAAACCATAAAATAGTTCATTGTTTAAATGTATATATTATTTTTTTGTATCTAAATTTTGTCCATGCTCTGTGAAGTTGACTGCTGGAGATATACTCTCTTCAGTCAGCAGTGTCATGGTACACTGTTATGACTGGAGTATTATTTGCTTACCTTAACAGAAGGTAAAATATGTTAAGAATCTTTTAACGAGTGCTAATTGTACATCATAAGTTCAAAGTATTGAATGATTTTTATTCATACATTTTGTTTGCCGCAACCAACTCAGGCAAAATTTTGTTCGTTTCAACATTTTTGTTTGTCACTTCACCCAAAGGCGACAGCTATCCAGTTTTAGAAAACTTTCTTTTATTAATACTGGTAGAGTGACAGTTGAAACTTTGTATCAGGCATTTATATATATATCACACAATATAAGCTCAATGGAGAATTTACTTTTGTCTATGGGGAGACCTTAAGTTCTATAGAAGAATAAAGCCTTTCACCCTCAGGTTAAGGGGAGATGATCATAATGACTATTGCTATTGCCAAGGGAGTTAACCTTATATACACATAACCATACATTAGTAACATTCGATTATATACATTCATTTGTAAAAAGCACTTAAACTTGTTTGTTATGAAAGTTCAACAACAACTACTAACAATAATTACTATTTAATGCTTTGGAAAAACAAAAGAATAAGAAAATATTATTTTTTTTAAAGATATATGTTAATAAGTAAAACCATAAAATAGTTCATTTCTTTTAATCTATATATTATGTGTATCCCAATGTATGTAGTCAGAAAGGTTTATCAATTTTTAAGAGAAACTTTCTTCAGTCAGCAGTGTCATGGTGCATTGTAAGGACTGGATTATTATTTGCTTACCTTAACAAAAGGTAACACAAATTAAGTACCTTGTGGAGATATTAACTTTTTTTCCAAGTTTATAATATTCAGTTAAACTAGATACATGCTACTGTTGAGTACTTGCATAGCTTATGAGAAACTAGTTAAACAAATCTATAATTTTTTTACCAAGGGTTTTTACTATATACTAAAAATATCATCACCATTTAAAGTCTATTTGTCCATGCTTCATGGATTAGACTG
Organism: Clione limacina; assembly: GCA_032362205.1. Classification (NCBI taxonomy): domain Eukaryota; kingdom Metazoa; phylum Mollusca; class Gastropoda; order Pteropoda; family Clionidae; genus Clione; species Clione limacina. The sequence continues at coordinate 8,365 of JAUUEB010462059.1, read as the reverse complement.
CTTTCTAATGCAATGGCTGATCTCCAGGCATCTCAGTTTAGCACTAAGTTTGGGTCAAGACAGGTTTCCTTTAGGTCTTTTTTGATTACCTTGTTCCATGACTTTGAGGTCGGCCAGGGCCAGGGTAACCAGTTGAGAAATTGAACTTTAATTTACCAGTTATTCTTGTCTTTCCTGGCAACATGGCCATACCAGCGCAGACAGCTATGTGGCATCAGTTCCTTGGTTTGTGTAACAACAGTCTTGGATCTGAGGTCTGAGCTCGAGATAGAGTTGCCTTGAGTTGCACCACACATCCGACGGGTCATAGTCATTTCAGTCCTGACCAACCTACCGGTGTCTTTGGTCCTTGCTGGCCCAGTTTCAATTCCTTAGAGGAGAACATTTTAGACACAGGTCTTATAAAGTTCATCTTCAATGACTCCGCCAGTTCTGGATAATACCCTTTTCTCAGAAGACAAAATACCCAAACAGCCTCAAACGCATCCAGTCGTAACTCCTTGTCAAGATGCATGTTAGCACCTTTTCCGTCTTAAGTGTCTGCATATTAATAAGGTTGATCTATGGTCTAGACACTTCTTCTTCTTCTCTTGAGTTGATTGACTCAACATTGAGTATTTTTATCAACTTTTCGGGGTGCACTAGTCTGTTAAAAATGTTCTGGGGTAAAGTATTTTATTATGCCCAAACATGGGGTAAAATGGGTGTTAAAATTAAAAAAATAATTCATATAAATTGTTTTTTCTATACCTTATAAGAAGATTTAAGAGTAATGTCTTTAAGAGATGATTTGAAGCCAGTCAAAGAGATACTGGATTGAGAGTTGTATGGAAGAGAATTCCACAAACGAATAGTGCTTGGGTAAAAAGAATAAAGGTGAGCATCAACTGAAAGGTGAGGAACAAGTAAGTTAAGTGGTTTCCTAGGGTTTGAAGTGGGGATAAGGACATCTTTGGAAATTTTGTGTGGGTCCCATGCGCAACATCCATACTCTATCATAGGTGGTACTAAAGCAAAGTAACATTGTTCTTTTATATTCTGTGGACACCCTGTAGACCTCGTCCTTCTCTCTCCGCTATGCGCAAATATGCCCCCATCCCGCTTTTAAAAAAAAGTTTTAAAACAACCTGTATAACAATTCTTTTTTTTGTAAAAGCTTCTGTTTAAATCGGCTATTAAGATGGAAAGAGAACTTTGTGCTCACTGAATGTGCGAATTAAGTGCTTCCAGGAGATGGCTCATCTTTGTTCATGATCATGGCGCATATTTTACAGAGAAAATATAGTTAAACTAAAAAGCTAATAACTTTTCTTACAGTCAATTGATTTTCACCAAAAGCTTAAACACACATCTGGTAATATCTACCAACATTTTGCTAAAGTTTCAGGTTGATTGAGTTAAAACTGTGGATGTAATTCCATTACATACACACACACACACACACACACACACACACACACACACACACACACACACACACAAATAAATAAACACACAAATAAATAAACACACAGATTTTGAATCTTAGTATGAAGTTTTAAAGGTTTACGTTTATTAGTTACTTTTAAAACTAAACATTTTCCAGGACAAAATTCCATTTTATTATTTTGGTCCCAGATTTGTAACTGATCTAGATCTTTTTGAGATTTGTAACTCCTTCCCTGACACATGATCGGATGACCAGGAACCTAAATTTCCAATGCGGCAACAAGATGACAACTCTATTCTACCAAGCAGCCAGCGGTGTCTGCACACATGCTGTGGTGATTTCAAAGAACTTGTTACACAGTGCTCAGGACGTTGTTTACTGAATCTTGGTACTGACATGAGAAAACATGCTCTAAGTAAGAAAGGCATGTTGTCTTACTCTCTTTGTCAGATTGGGCCTTTTGTGCGGATTAATCAGCCAATGCCCATTGCCTGCGAGTGTAAAGTGACTTTACTAGTAGTTGTTTTTCCTCAGATATATTTTGTAAAACATTTGTTGTCAACTTGTTCATAGCAGCCACATTTCTCCTGCTTGTAATCATTGGTGGAGGCTATAGACAAGTTTGACAGTATACGTCAGTTCCCACAGGCTGTATACATTCTGAAATGAACGTATTATGTATGCCACAGTACAAGCCTAATGAAGCCATATGTAACAGTTTACTTTTGTCTATTGAGAGAACTTTAGTTCTATAAAACAAAGAAGCCATACACCTTCCGGCCCAGGGGAGATGACAATAATGACTATTATCATTCAAAGGGAGTTAACCTTAAATACATATCTTTATATATCTAGTAAGAGTTTATTATATATATTTATTTCTAAGGGGCACTTAAACTTCTTTATAATGAAACATAACAACAGCTGTAAAAATATTTTTATCCTATAATGATATGAAAAACAAAACAAAGGGAAAATCTTATATGGTTTTTAAGATGTATATGTTATTTAGTGAAACCATAAAGTAGTTCATTTATGATTTTATATAGCATGTGGGAACTGAAACATGTTGTGTTGATGTTTTCTCTAAAATTGGTTGACTTCAGTCAGCAGTGTCATGGTACTCTGCATGGACTGGAGTATTATTTGCTAACCTAGTTAAAGGGTTAAAAAGTTAAATGAAATAAAGTATTAAAAGTTGTTTAGAGTAGTATATGCTTAAGAACTAAGCTGTAGGCTGTGATATTATTGTCTTTGCTAAATCTAAACCAACCTGTTATGTCACTTGGCAACTTTTTTTTATCAAGGCTTTGTGGGTGATAGTTTGGCCATCTTGATTACTAGAACCAAGCTTGGCTGTGGTATGAACAGTCTGGTTATATCTACACCTCAACTACATCAATGCCCTCACAGGGTGATAACATGAGTATTCAAGTTTTATCTAGGTCTTAATATTGCATGTAGCACGACCATATAAGCTATTTATGTGCGAAGGTAGGCTATTTCTTTATCCAATTGGTCTGTGGCAGGGACCACTAGGGCTTGAGATTCACCTGAGCCAGATGTCTGTCTGCCTTCTCTCAATATGCCCAAACTATTGCAGCCTGCCACGCCGCATGAGGACAGTGATTGAAGTTATGCTCATATTTGTCCTAAGCTCCCTACTGGACTGATCTTTTGAGAAAGTGCCACACAATCAAGGAATCATCTACATCTCATTCCTGTCGAGCCTATCTTTGTTGTCCGACATGGCGGGCCAGGTTTCACTTCTGTACTCAGGCCCTGTATATCTCGCCTTTCACTTTTAGTGACATTACCCACGACCCAAGCAGGGGAAGGGGGTCTCTGAACTTCTTGCAGCCACAGCCTACCTTTGTGATTGAGCTAGATTCTGCTCACCACCCGCATCTATTATGTCTCCAAGGTAGCAGAACTTGTCCACCACTTTAAGGTTGTTTCCAGCAGGGTTGACTTGATTTGGGATAGTGGGTAGGTCGTCATATGGTGTGTCCTCACTACACTTTGGGCATTTGAAGTCCACTGCCTTGGTCATATCTACTATGAGCCTGCTGCACCTGCCATGGATCCAGTGCTTACAGTTGGGGGAAAAGATTGAGAAACTGCTGACACTTTTCAGACAGACACCACATGTGAACTTGTCGTTCTTTGGTTTGCTTCAGCGGCAGGAGACCATAACTTTGGTCGTCTTGATATTCACTCTCAGCCTTTTCTCCTCCATGCTGTGTATTGTTTTGTCTAGATCCTGGAGACTCTCAGTCAGCAACACAAGGTCGTCTACGTAAAGCAATTCCCATAGAAGCCTGGTACTAACACTTTTGGGAAGGACCTCCAAAACAAAAATGAACAGCAGAGGGCTCAGAACAGAGCCTTGGTGCACTTCAACCTTGACGCTGAAAGCATCACCAATGGAGCAGTGATCATACATAGCCATCACCAATTGGATGATCCATTCATGGACATCAACTTGTCTTAAGGCCCACTTTACCAATTTTCGGGGGACACAGTTGAATGCTTTTTCAAGGTCAATGAAGGTGAAGTACAGCTCTCTCATTTTGCGCAGGGACTTTTCTTGGACTTGGCAAACTATAAAGATGGCATCCATGGTGCCTTTCTCAGGTATGAACCCATTCTGCATCTTGTCAATGTTGACCCTGTCTCTGATGAGATTCTCCAGTACCCTCTCAACTAGCTTCATAGAGTGTTCTTGCAGCTTGAGACCTATCCAGTTCCCTCTTTCCATAGCATCTCCCTTAGCTATGACATATAATCTATTAAGTTTACATATTTAGGTCATAAGTAACATCACCGCCTAAGATCTAACCATATTCTGCTGTGGCAAACCTGTCTAGGCTTATTATCTGCATTCTTGGTCCTCTCATGGGCCTCAATGGGTTATTGAATGGGCAATCAAATCCCGAATCTAATGGATAAAGTCCTGCCCACACTTACCGCCACCATGTATCCCCCAGGATCTTAACTTCATATGCTTTCTAAACGCGTATGCTGACTAGGCTAAATAAATCAAATGACACACCATTCGTGCGTGAGCCAGGGCAAATTTTTAATGCTCTGGCGTGACACCCAAAAAATGTTTGCTAATGAACGCAGTTTTAAACTTCCTGATATATCAACTGCAGCAAAACTTGGTTATGGGGTTAGGGTTAGCGAGAGTATGTTTCGCAACTTTTTTTTGCAACATTTGAGGCGTCCTCAAAAAATAATTTTAGTTTTCACTTTGTTAAATGAAGTCTAAAGGGTCAAATGTCATAATTTCTAAGAGATGTGGTAGTATTGTTTTGATAGCCTTTATCTAAGCCAATTATAGAACTAGCTTATTTTTAAAGAAATTGCCCCATAAGCAAGCTTAGAATTATTTTTTTCAAAATTTATATTACAAGTCCTCATAAACACTTGGCATTTTTGTTCTCACTGGAATTTGTTTAAACTAAATAAAAGTTACTAAATGAATTTAAACATTTTGGAAAAAATCTGAAGAAAAATTCAATTTTTCCCCTTCCTTGTGCAGTTATTTGCATATTTTGACTTATTTCAATAATTAAATAATTTTTTTACATAATTGGTTCACCAAGCTTTTTTTGGTTGTTGATATCCTTACCTATAAGTAAAAATAATTGTTTGCAAGAAAAACTCAGTTTTGGTAACTAGAGACTCTAGTCAACAGATTTTTTGCACTCAGATTTTGTCTTGAGGGGAGGGGGGGCTGCCTGGTTGAAATATATCTTCCATCGGTCCCTGTACTAGTACTTGTGACATTTTGTCCTGCTTGATACTTAAATTGTTCAATTCATTAATTGTGCATCAAAAAAGTGCATTTCATCAAAACGGTTTTGTACCTCAAGATAATGCTTGTCCTAGTTTTTTCTCCAGATGATATTACATTCCCCTTTTCTTGCTTTCCAGCTCGTGGGAAATTTGAGTGCAGGGTGCAAGGTTGTGAGAAGGCTTTTCACCTACACTACCTACTAAATAACCACATGGCATCTTCTCATGGCATTAACATCCCAAGGGCAATCAGGCGACAAACAAAAACAAATCTTCATCAGAATACTTCAGTAAGTAAACAAACATATACCATTATGTAATTTGTTTACTGTCAGTCTTACTCTAAAATAATGGGAGTCTTTTATTAATTACAGAAATTATTTACTTTTTATTGAAAATCTTGAGGACCAAACTGATTTTTAATTAATGAGGTATATAACTACACCCTCACCCCCTAGCCAATAAACACACCAATTATTTGGATTTATGTTTTAGATGTGACTTTATTTAAATATAAAGAGAGAGATGAATAATAAGTCTCAAAGCATCTTTTTGAGTTGATAAAGTTAAACTGTATTTTAGAAATTGTTTGGCTAACAGAATAAACAAGTGATAAACATTGGCATGATTTTTTTGTGTATGTTAGAAAAAGGAATGATACATTTCATTGATTTACTTCATAGACTTTAATTGTATACTGAGGACAAAAGTTAATGCAGCACTTTCTTGCAAGGAAATATAATTTGATCAGGTTTATGGATTTTAAACATTTATCAAACTTATAACCTCAACAAAAGACAATTCACAAAAAGTAGAATAGGAACATTTTTTGAAAATGTATTACTCATCAAATTCAGTACAAAAACAAGAAATCCATTGATGCAATACTACAAAATATGAATGCATGTTGTGATAATATGCATATCATGCTATTAGGAGAAGGTTCTATACTTCCATTTCTTTTATTTACTCCCCAGAAAGCAAGTTTTTTTTGTAAGGTGAAGGGATTGCAGTTTGAAAGTGAAGAAACCCTCACAGCTCATATCACTTTGCACAATGGTAGAGTAATATGTTTATCTCCCTGCTTAAAATATCATATGAATTACATGTTTTACTTGTGTATACAGACATTGATTTAATCTGATTCTATGAATCTGAACACAACACCAACTTTTCATATTTCACTATTAAAGGCTAATTTGGATTAGAAAGAGAAATGGAGATGTTGTTATCTTCTACTTCCGTGTGAGCCGTAACTTCAGGGACTGAAGATTCTGCGGCTTTTTCCGGTTAAAAAAGAGGCCTCAGGTTAAAAATCTTGATGCTGTTATATAACAGGAGGATAAAAGTCAGGGTATAAAAGCTTGTAAAAGCATATAAAAACCTTTGCGGTTTCTTACCACAGCCTTCTTATCTTCTTACCACAGCCTTCTCATGAAAATATGTTCTTCCCTCATCGGTGATTGTAAGTGCTGGTAGTATTTTTTATCAGAAGCATATTGTTATGTTTCCAGTAGGAAATAGATGAGTATTATTAATTGAAAGGTTAGTATCTTGGTTTGTCCTTTTTGCTTAACCTATTGTAGCACCATTATACACTTATTATTTTAGAAAATATGCCATAACTATGGAAAGGATCTAATAGTCTCCTAAGACACCTAAACAATACTATTAAGACATTTTTACAAGACTTAGTTGTATAGTTTTGGGTTTCAAGTTTTAACTCTACTTCTTTTGACAAGGTTGTAAAAACCAGAAAGTCATGTGATAGATAGTACTGTATCATGTCTGCAATGATGTTGTTCAATAATTTACATTTACTCTTGATTCTTAAGTGAATGCTTTCATATAACTCTAATTTATACATATTCTATTGTTTCCATCCAGTTACCCCAAGTACCACAGAGATGGTAACAAAAGACTCCTCAAGCACAGTATTTAAAAACCAAGAAAAGTCTATAACAAAGATAAAACACCAGACTTGCCAAGTAGGCTCTCCAGATATTGCTTTAGTTGAGGCACCAACAAATCGACCCGATGGAAGTTCTACTTCTAAGTATTATAGTTACATGGTACTATGAATGTTCATTTCGTTTTACCTTTTTAGTTTACTGTAACTCTATTCATTGATCATTCACCCATTTCTGAATTTTTTTCATGTCTGATTTGTGTGAATGAATAATGATAAGGATTAGCATTTTTCAAGTTAGTGATGATCTGCATAAGATCTCTGTGCCTTGTTTACTTTCTAATTCAAATTGTACATATATTTGTAGAAACATCTATTAGCAGTCTAAATAGCAATGAATAAATTTGAAAAAGAAAAATGCAATACATTTTGTTCAGTCTTTATGTCCGTTTGTCAATTACACTGATGCATACCACACTTTTCTGTAATGGGAAAATTATGATATCTGTTGGACTGAGATAAAAACTCACGACTTAAATCCTGATCAAAATGAGTGCCAAAAACATAGTAACAATAGAGGACTAAAGTGTAGAGGACAGTTTTAAGATATTTGTCTTAATTGTCTGCTGATACATAATCAAGTCATGTGGCTAATCCAAGTCATTATACCTTTAATAAGTGACATTTACAGTGAGGAAACAAAGAACTTATACCAATAGTTTTGAATAATTGTTTATTCTTTATTCAGGGATTATTATCATTCCCTCACATTCAGTGATATTCACAAAGATCATTCAGACTCATATAAGACACCTCCCAACATCCTGACATGGTTCACACAAATAGGTATACACTAGACTACTTTAAATCTCTATACATGAAGAGTACAAATAGGTATACACTAGACTTCTTTAAATCTATATACATGAAGAGTACAAATAGGTATACACTAGACTTCTTTAAATCTCTATACATGAAGAGTACAAATAGGTATACACTAGACATCTTTAAAACTATATACAGGAAGAGTACAAATAGGTATACACTAGACTTCTTTAAAACTATATACATGAAGAGTACAAATAGGTATAGACTAGACTTCTTTAAATCTATATACATGAAGAGTACAAATAGTTATACACTAGACTACTTTAAATCTCTATACATGAAGAGTACGAATAGGTATACACTAGACTTCTTTAAATCTATATACGTGAAGAGTA
>JAUUEB010461948.1:0-11783 GCA_032362205.1 Clione limacina | reverse complement strand
AGCAGATTGATAAGTAAAGTAGTCCACGTGTCTGGCTTGGGAATTACGGAGGATATAGCAGATTGATAAGTAAAGTAATCCACGTGTCTGGCTTGGGAATTACGGAGGATATAGCAGATTGATAAGTAAAGTAGTCCACGTTTCTGGCTTGTGAATCTCAGGGGTATAGCAGATTGATAAGATGAACACACTAAACTGATTCGTAATGAGTTTTGAATATCGTAGGTTGATACAAATAATAAGACTTCCTTACGATGTTGCTTTAAGCATATAACTAAAGGCACAAGTTTAACGACGACGCTCAAATAATCAAGCGCTTAAACTGAGGATATATATTCTGACAAATACCACAAGAGGGAATTGAGGCAAAGTTCGGCAAACTACTAGGACATTCAGAAAAAAATCTAACAGTTCAAGCAGTACTGCTTGCTGATCGCAATTCCCTGCGATTTTAAAAATTGTGAACATTTAAATGTTTTAAATTGTTTTACAAGAATTACAGTAAATCGGGTAAACGGTTAGAATGTCACGAAGCTTACCATGAAATAAATGACGTTAGAGAGGCGACTGATTGTTGTTTATCATAGACACACATTGGTATGAATTCAACCAAAATGCGTGTAGTGAACACACAACGAACTCAAGTTTCCCCACGTGTGCTATTAAAGCACCCCGTACACTTGTGTATGCTGTGAGTTGTGTTATAATCACACTAGCCTCAATGTACTTTTTATCGTGATCATTTTTTTTAATACCGACCTACAACGCTTTGTAAATACCGTTAACCATAATAAGAATATAACTACTGCCTACAAGAAATAGATTTGATTGGTCATACAATTTGCATACATTGTTCCCCGATCACAATTTCAATTTGTGACTCGGGGTGTATTTTCGTTTTGTCTGTGTGTCTGTCTGTCTGTGTGTCTGTCTGTTAACGCGATAACTCAAGAAAGATACAACGGATTGATTTCAAATTGCGTACGATTTTGTATTTGAACCCAACAAAGAAGCCTATTTAATTCCAGCAATATCCGTTACCAATTGACAAAGTTATGGAATAAAAACTAATTAGATGGGATTACATAGAGAAATACTCATTGGCATCTTTCTTCTTCTTTGTTCCGGACAGTTCCGGTAGCGCTGGCGACAAACCAACAGTGCGCAACTTTATCGTGCAAGGCAGTGCACAATGTTATGTCCTTTGTGTCTGATGATCACATGATTTTCATTTTCACCATATTTTAAAATTTGTTTTGAAGTCATATCTAGCTTTGATCTGTCGAGGTAGCCTTCTTTTTGAAACATCAAACTTGATGCATAGGCAGTGTTATGATCAAGTAGTTTGTTGACTACTTGTACAGAGTAGAGAAGATGGACATTTTCAACTACTCAAGTAGCTACTAAAAAAATATCTCAGGGTAACTTCTCGAGTAAAGTAGATAATTTGTTGTCTTTTTTTAATAACTATGTCATATTTGCATTCCCATTCATTAAAGTCATTGATATCCATATCGTCTGATCACCAATATCTTGTTCTTTGACAAATTAAAAATGCATTGAATGGGACTTAGTGCTAAAAGTCGAAATACTGTTTAAACTGAGCAAGATGATCTTGAAATTCACTACCTTGATCTACCAAGATTTTCACAAACCTTTGTGTTTTCATCAAGTGTGTCTGTCATCTCTGTAAACAGTTTTAGGATTTAATTATTGATCTTATTTATATCTTGTCTACAGGGTGCCAAGATGCCATCAAATGCCAAAGTCTTTCTTCACTATGGACCATATGAGGCTGCTGGGACTACTGAGTATCGTCAATCCAGACTCCAAGGACTCAAAAGTGAATTTCAGGCTTTAAACCTGATTGTTTTTGTTTTTAAACTTTCAATAATACATGTTTTTGGAGACTTCAAGCTGATTAATTTACTAAATCAGAAATAATTAATCAATTGAGGTATAGATCACTGAACAACTACATTAATTTATGTGTGAATAAAATAAAATCAATTTATGTTTTTTTATACTTATTACACACATTTTGAGTTCAAGGTTATGGATGAAGACTTCAAATATTTTGCATTGCCAGCCCTTTGCACCGATAGTCATGGAAATCTAGTCCCCTTGCTTGAAAAATCCCTGCAACAAATGTTTTCATATGTAGAGAGTGGCCATTGTAGAACATGGTGTCAGTGTTTACCGAACATAAAATAGATAATATATAATCAGTACATACATGCTAATTGGTAGGCAGAATCAAGCACATAGTCCTATCTGGGACAAATGCTAAAAGTTAGTGTGTGCAGGTTCTGTAAAGATAACTTGTATGAAATAAAAGACAAAATGTTCATAAAAGAAAGTAGAATAAGGACAAAAACAATATAATACATTTTGACATAATATTTTCTTATGCACATATACAACTAGAAAGTTTTTAACTTTGTGTCAGGATCTTAACTTAGTTATGTTTGTTTAATTTCAGCCATCCTTAGTCGAGCTGGACACATTGTGGAACTCAGACCTTTTAAAGACTGGAATGTTGTAGAAATCTGGGTCAACGGAGAAAAGATTTTCAACTGTGATGTTCGAGAGTTAGACTACGGTATGAACCATCACTTTTGTGAATAATTTTCATGTAGAGATTGAAGTTTTGATATAATTAAAGTAGATATTCTTCTAGCCATGTAGAGAACCACATTGTTAGAGGTAGAAAATTGAGTTACAACCTCTTTCTGAAAAAATTTAAGATGAAAACTCCCTTTGTTGCCTAAATTATTTTTTCTATTTCGCTGGTATTTGAAAAAGGAGATAGTGTTTATCAATAATAAAGTTAAAAAAACGTTATTTTCATGCATTAACAGTTTAAAAGGAGAGCTTTAAAAGTTTATTTTTTTAAATGTTGTTGCTAACATCTTTTTACTGCAATAAATCTACCAATGACTTTCCTTGTAAAACAAGGGGACATAATTAAAACCATAAACCACATTAACGTCCAAGGACCAAGGCAATAGAGAGTGACAGCAAGCATGTGGCACTGGTAGGTTTCAAACCTTGACCCCCTTTTAATGCAAGGGGATGTTAGTTATGTTACTTCAAGACCACTACGCCTCCTGAAACCTTCAAGTGTAGTGTATGCCTCCCAATATAAAAAAGACATTCCACAGTTTGCAAACAAAATAAATTGATGATTATGATTTATAATAGAATAATTCTCAAAACAATTTAAAATAACATTCATTCCATATTCTTTCCTTTTCAGTCTGTTACCACTATTTTCAATATATTCAACATGAAAATGTTTCTGCAATTATGTTTACTTTCAGGTGGGGATGGTGACCTTGACCCTTTATGTCAAACTGCGTGTGAAGCTGTGAGGAGATCTTACTAATACCAAAGACAAGAAAATAATATAATCAAATGATTTCATTGGTTTTGATATAAACATGGGATGACTCTATTGTTGTGAATAAAGCTTTAATAATAAAATATATGGTTTTCGTTAGTTCGAGTTTTATCCTTACAATTTGGGCATAATAGATTAGCCAGCCTCAAATATTTGACTTCTGAGTTTGACGTTGTTGCAGGTTTCCATTACATGGGGATCTGCTTTCCCCTTTTAGGGCAACTTTTTTATTTGCTGACAAACTGTATAGTATATCAGAGTTATGAATTATTAAAAGTGCCAAATATGGTATCATTTCAACAATTAATAAAGAATTGGCAAGGTAGGGGTTGGACTTTTGGACACCCCATATAAGTCTTTGTGATATTTATTCTTAACTCTTTGATGGAAGAGTTGTCAAGTGTCGAGGTTGTTTAGAGCACCATAACTGATTCCTATCGCAAAGTGAACAAATCATTTATACATCCCATTTCCACAACCTAGACATGCTCTATATACAGTACAATCTCTGGGTTCTCAGGCCTAACAGAGATACATCTGTATTATCAGAGCTTCATGAGCAGTACCCATTGGATCTATTCCCTTTCAGTTGTGTACCTATTTCAACTTGTGCAAAGTGAGGTTATGTGTGTAAATGTCTTCCCAAGGACAAAACGATGACCTTAAACTTGACCTTGTGACCAAGCATGTCAGTCGGACATTTGTCTTCCAAGGGTCAATACCATCAAAGGGTTTTAGAAACAGCCTGAAGTTTAGAAATATAAAATCTCCTTCGATGTTTTGTCTTATTTCAATCGTATGAGATCAGGCACATAGCCTGAGGGGGGAATGAAAGAATCCCCCCCCCCCCATTTGAAATCAAAAATGCTCTAAATTTACATCATTTGTAACTAGTTTCAAAATTTTGCAGACAACCTGTATTGTTGAAATCCAGCCACAGACTTTAATGAATCTAATGCTTCTTCTTAATATTGTGATCAGCAGACTTTTTAAAACTATGTCTTAAGTACCTCTAAAATGTTTTTAGTGTTTAGGGAGCTGAATTGATTCTTTAATCATTATATGAGAACCCATACCTTTTACGCCAACCGTACATACATTCAAAAATAGGAAATAGGTTACTTCAGTTTTCAAGTTGTAATGTGTGGGTAATATTGTAACATGTACTTCTGTAAATAAAGGTATTTAAATGTATGGATCTTGACCCAGAGGACATATCATTGAACTTGGGACCCTGAAATCTTGCACAGAGGCTCCTCTAGTACCCATTTAAAAAATGGATTTCTCAAGTTTTCAAACAAAAATAAATTTTTTTAGCTGCATGTTCTTTATCAATTTGGCAAATCCGCTGTGGTCACATCCTCAAAGGTAGGATTCTTCTTTTAGTGACCCTCTTAAAAGTATTTTCTCAAATCCTTTTTGACCGATTAATAGCCCTTTTATAATTTTAGTGTATAGTCAAACCTCCCTACAGTGTCAATTGCTGTGCTTGAGGAAAATTGGTGCAGTAGCAGGGTTTTTAATATTCAGTGCATTTATGAAGAAAAACTAAATATTAAGCTTTTTAAAGTCTTTTAAGTACAGGGTCTTTCGATACCATAGCCCCTTTTGGATTCTTTAAGTAAACCAGGATAAATATTAATGAAATAACTTGAAATTTTGGAGTAAGAAATAATACTGGTTTGTTTCAGTTTTTCTTTAATAAATATGGTAAGTTTGTCTGAGCGGGGGGGGGGGGGGGCGTAGAATCTGGATTAAACAAACCTGGTTAATACAAATTATAGAAAATTGGAAGCAAATGTTAAAGTCCTGATTTCACCCCTCTTTGTTTAAGTAAAAAAATAGTCTGAACCTTTGATTTGAGATGAGACAATTTGGTAAAAGTCATTGTTCATCAATAGAAATCATATAAATCGCCTAATAAGGACTAAGCTATGAACAAAAACTTCAAATGAAAAAAATTGTGCATTATAACTTCTGAGTTTATAATTCTAATCACTGGGAGAGAAGAGTAGAGTCCTACGAATGACAGCTAATTTTAAGCAATTCAAAACTTTTGATTTCTCCCTTTAACTAGTAACTCTTATTACAAATTATTGATAATTCAAAGTAACTTGGTCGGTCCCCAGCGGTTTGTATTAACCAGACTCTACTATAACACTATTTCAAATGTTTTTAGATTTTTTAATGAACTTAATCCGCTATGAGTTTGGTGTTTTTTTTACTTTAGAAACAAATTAGCAGCGAAGTTGGGTTAAATAAAGAGTAAAATACAATTAGGTGCTGCGAAAAATTGGTTTTGTAGTAAATAAGCATTGTAGTGAGTGTTGTAGTAGCATGGTTTTTCTAACAAAGATAAAGAAAGACAAATAGGTGCTTTAAAAAAACTGGTATTTTAGTGAAATTAGCACTTTGGTGAGTGGCACAGTGGACACATCATTAGATTTAGGACCCTAAAATGTTCACAGAGGCTCTTCTAGTGATTGTCTAAAACACTTTTTGTTAAATTTTTTAAACATCTTTTTTGACAGAGTAATTGCTATTTTTGCTATATGTTCTTAGTTAGTTTGACAAACACACTGTGGTCACATTGTCAAGATTAGGTATCTGTGCAATGAGAATCCTGAAAGTCATTTTCTAATTTTTTGAAAAAGATCCTCTTGACGGAGTTAAGTTCGTTTTATGGTTTTTGAAATTTGTGCATACTGTGGACATACTGTTGAACATAGGAATCTGAAATTTTGAATGAAGGCTGTCCTAGTTTAAAAATCATGATTATTACAGAGTTATGCCCCTTTTAAGTTCCCTTTTAGTATTTGTTCTGACTGTTTCAACTTGCAGTTAATATGCACTTGTTTATGTTTTCTTTTTTGTATAAGAGAAAAAAAACAGTGAATAGTATCAATCAACCTGTCCAGATAAGGATACAAACTCCAAAACATGTAGACTATTGTATCATTTTTATGCAATCAAGGGTCAAATTCAATTCTATCCAAGGAAAAAATTAAACAATGAAGAGAACATAACAAATTCTCAACTTTTGCATTTAAGTCTTAAAACAGATTAATACAGGACTGATTGAGGTTTTCATGTTCCTACTATGTAGCTAGTTTTTTGAAATTCTGAATCAACACCCTAACTTTATCTTGAGTATGAAGGAAGGTATAGCTATATCTCGGACACCAACTTCAAAAACTTAAAATGGCCAATGGTACCAAGGTGTCATAGAAGCACCCGAAGAATAACTGAGTGCCAAAGGCAAGTACACATTTGACAATGGTTGGGGACTCAAGATGCAGATACTTTCTCTATGATTTGAATTCAAATCGTTATAAAATTAAACCCTGATTACGTGAATTCTTCTTAATTCACCCATTATTTTTTTTAAAGGTGTATTTCTCATCAATGATTAGCTTAAGGACTATCAAGCGAGTCAATATAAGAAACAAAAATAAATACATATTTTATAGCTAGAAATTTACAACTTTATTTATCAACAAAATTAACAATATAATTAGAATGGCATTGATTGATGACCTCTCCTAGGTGGCCTGCCTCTGACATTGCCTCTCTGTGGTGACCTGCCTCTTGTACCCATCGCTGATGGCATCACCATCCTGCTTGTCATGGTCCTACTCATAGTGGTTTTAGCTATAGGCATCATTCCTCTACCAAACACGTTCCTCTGCATCATAGAGGCTGGCTCTGAATAATCTTGAGCTGGCATCATTGTGTACATATCATCTTCTGTGTAATCCTCAATGTGTCCATAGTCATCATAGCCAAACTGTTCCTGATCCCAGCCACTGGAGACACAAACAAAACTGAATATAAATGTTGACTCTTATTACATTAAAATCTTGGGGAGACATTTGTTGTCAACATTTTTTCAATGTTGATTATTTAAAGACAATTTTGCAAAAAATATACCACTTTCTAAAATTCTGTGAGCGTTTGAAGAAAGATTTGTATAACTTAACATACAATTTCATGTACTTTTGAAGTTAATACTCCTAATGTTTTATCATGAAAGCTATCATCTGCTAACCATGGATGAGGTGTCAGAGGGCTTGGTTGGAGTCAGGTGCATTTTCTAAGTGTAAATGGATTTTAAGCTTGGAGTGTGGAGTTGCACTAAAGTGTCTGATTTAGTTGACTAAGCTTGATATCCATTTGCACTTAGAAAACAGAGAATTGCTGCTTATAAGAAGGTTTTGACACCTTTTTCGACCAACTGCTGCTAACTGGTGACAAACTGTAATAATAATTCAAATTTAAAAGTGTAGACAGACAATGTAGAATTTTAAGAAAAAGTGGTTGCATGATGTACATTCTCAACTGTCTATGTCTGATACACAAAAGAAACTGAGGAACATCATCTCTTCTAGTGCTAACATATCTAACCTGTGTGATTTTGTTTATATTAATTCCAAAATGAGGTCTTAGTTGCAATTTCATGAGTAGTGATATCCCAGAGATATGATCAAAGTGACAATTTGTTCGAAAACCTTTTGTTGGATAATTTGTATTAATTAATGACTATTGTGCTTGTAAAGGAAAATCATGAAACAATCTAAGCCAAGTTTTGGTTAATGACTGTACACCTTTTACATACTACAGCCAATATACCAAAGTTTTCACTGAAACATGAGTTTGTTTAGCAGTTTGCTAATGAAATACAGTAAACTCACCAAAGTTGGCTTTATTTGAGCTGATAAGCAAAGGGATGTAACAAACACATTTTTCTTGAAGGAAAAGGAAATGTCACGTTTCACAGTTCACATCCAACACATAGGTAGGGCATTGGAAATCAAACATGACAAAAAGTAGCAATTCCAGCCTGCATACAATGATGTTTGAAATTTTTACAAAACCAAAGGTAAAATTAAATTTTAACTTACATAATCTTCAGGAACTAGCTACAAAAATTATCGTAACCCTTTTTTAGTTACTGCTTTGTTACAAAGCAAGGTGCAATATAAAATTAGCAAAATTATGAAATTACACAAATTCACACTGACTTTGACACAGAAATGATTTCTGACCCAGTACCTACCCGGCATCATAGCCCATCATCTCATTGTCATAGTAACCATGACTACGTCTTTGACTCTGTTGTAACAGAGCAATCTTGGCCTCAATGGCCTTAGTGCTCTCAGCTAGTTGGTTCTGTAGTGATGTTATATCCTGTTTGAAGGAATTATCCACAGTTCCTGGCATTGGACTTCTGGGGAAATCAAAAGCGATCTTTGTAAGACATGTAAAGAGGACTCTAGAATCATTGTGAAAATGACATAACCATCATGTTGATTGGCCAGAAGCTATACAATGATTTACAAAACTTTGTCAATCATGCTAAAGTGTATTCAACTATACGAAAAAATAATAATAACATAAGGAAAGAAACAATACACCTCTGGTCGACTGGGTTCAAAATATTCCTGAAGAATGTTGTATGAAATATAAATATGAGATGGATTGACTTCATTTAACTTTAATGCAATTGCCTTTGGAGGAATCATGTAGTATACTAATACTATGTTTCTAGTCCATGGGCATCTCTTACAAGTAATACGGTTCATGTGCCTTAACTTTTTTGAATACATGAATTCCATTATAAATCAAGCTATCTGAAAGAAAAATTCACAATTTCACATAAGGGACTATTTTATTAAATATTGTCTAAAATTTAAAAATGTTAACAAGCATACAAAGCATTTTTTTTTGGGGGGGGGGACTAGCCAGTGTACACTTTTTTTAATAAAACAAAAATGTTGATGTATTCTTGTAAAAAAACAGATCTTTAAAAGTATGATTTGGAAGGGAGGCAGAAAATTAGTAATCTGTGTACTCTTGTGAAAATGTTGAAAGGCCCCTAAACCTCCACATTCCAACACCCTCACCTCACAATCATATTGCCTTGTTGGGGCATGGCATAAGACATACCACCTGCCACACTACCGTATGCGTTCATCCCAACATTGTTTCTTCGCATTTTCTCATTCATCTTTTGCCTGCCTGTCATTGGCACTGGAACACCAGGACTTGGACGCTGAAATGGGGAACATAATTCATACGGTGGTCAAGAAGAACAAATCTTGCAAGTTAATAATACACATACTAAGAGGGTGAAATTTTCTATTAATACTTGTCTTATCATTATCATACTGGAATGAAAAAGTGACAGATACACATAACTTTGAATTTCTTTATCCTTTGTATGAATTATATCCTTCACAACTTAGCCAAAAAGAGGAGGTGCCTCAAAAGAGTCAAAGGGCACACACATAACAAACAAAATCGTACAATTGTAAGTTAAGGAGGAATAGGGTTCAAAATAGGGAGCATGAGAAATGGCTCAGGCAGCAGGCGCACAACTTACCCACTCCCGGCTCGGAATAACCTGGTAAAAATGAAGTTAATAGAAACATCACAATGTTACAAGTTATAAAGACAAAAATCCTACATATATAAAAATTTAAATTTTGAGCAACTTCTAACTTAAAGAACATTATAACGTAGATCATCATGGGTACACAGAAGCTACAACACTGGACGAATCAGATGTAGATACCATGTACAAGCTGTGTACGTAAAAGAACCCTTGGTGGTTGGAAATAAAAGAAAAAGTGGACAGTAGAGGTACGTCAAAAACAAAATCCAAAAAGAAACAAAAAGAGCTATATGAAAACAGACAGTTGTTGCCATTTTTGTGGAAGAAAGGATCAGATTAAAAATATGAACGCAAAAAGCAACCAGAACACAAAAACATTTTTTAGTAAAGGTGACTTTATCAGAGTTGACAGTAGATACAAATTATATGTGACATGTGCGTTATCTAAATGATTTGTTTCTACTCATTGCTTCTCTGAGTATATCTCCCAAGATTACAGTTGATTATCAAATGGTCTACAAACTGAAAATAGCCTTTAACTTTAATTGACTTCATGAAAAATGTAAACTTACATTAGGAAATGGAGCACTCATTGGCCTCATTGGTTGAATAATAGGTCTGCCTGCTCCCCTGCTGGGCATTCTAGGTGAAGATATACCTGGGCTTATACCCCTCCCTGCATTGAAGAAACTGCCCCTGCCTCTCTGACCCTGGGTGTTCAGTTTGAGTAAACCAGGGGTAGTTTTGCTGCTGCTTGCAGTTACCTCAGGTGTTTTCTTCTTTACACCTATATCTAATCAAGGCACAAAAAAGGGTAATTTCATGATATCTCCAGTCAAACACAATTCATGAATGAGCAGAATGAGTCAACATGAGAAATATGACTTTATATTGAATTTTTTGTTCGCTTGCATCAACTTGAAAGCCCCACCCCCAGATAAAGATGTCCAAAAGAACATTCAAATCTGTTCAAATGACAGATTGGATAATTCTCAATATTTTTTTAAAAGTGTTTATATAAGCTGTCTTATACTGTGAAAGGTTTCTTCCTTGATTTTCAAGACTTATTATTGAACATATATCACAGACAACAAGCTTATGTTGCGTGAAGACTTCCTCGCCAGGGATGACCATGACCATGACATTCTTATCAGGTTCTTACACATTGAGTTCACAAGACAGTAGTCAACTTTTGTGTTGGGTGACATTAATGAAATTCCTAGTGTGGAATGAAATGTCATACAAACTCAAATAACTTAAGTAAGTTTGAATATATCTTTTATTTCTTATAGCACACAGTATAAAAAATATGATCTTAACAAAATTTGTTTGCAAAAATAACATACTTGTGAAGTTACTCTTAATTTTTAACAATTTAATTATAAATAATTAATACCCCAATACTTATTTTCCCGTAAAAGACTTCACTTACCATGAGTAAAAGGGGGAACCACTGGGGATGAAAGATAAATAAGACAAAATTAAATTATGCATAAGAACATGGAAATTAGCAAATTTAAAGAAAATACTAGGTACTTAATTTGTCCATGGAATAGGATATAATAGAAAGTTCTAATAGAAGTAAAAACAAGATATGCATAACAGTTCATTAACAAAAAATTCTAAAAAAAATACAAACTTCAGGTTGTGGATATCATTAATAGCAGGAGATTTATGAACTTTTCCTAACATAAACTACATGCCTACAGCTAAGGTATCACATATTTCATTTAACTTATGATGCTACAAGATTTATTGTAAGATCCTCACAGCACAACAGCAGTAAGTCTGAGATATTATTGTTTTCAGTCAATTTGTTTGTGAATTATTTACAGGATTTTGAGCAAAAAATTAGATTTAAATATTAGTGAAAATACTTGAACCATAGATATTAGTCATAAAACAGGAATCTTTAAAATCACCAAGGACAAAACAATTTGCATGTACCTAAGTTCAAACGGATGAATATCTCGAATAAGAACTAGT
>JAUUEB010461947.1:0-20088 GCA_032362205.1 Clione limacina | reverse complement strand
ACCTCTTAGATGCCTGGGATAACATTCCAAAGCAGTCTATTCAACAACTCGTGCGATCGATGAGGCTAAGATGCACTTGAGTCATCAATGCTGGTGGGAGTTACACCCGGTACTTTTTCTGGGACTTTTCATCTTTTAGTTGTGGTTTTCAAAATCTTATTAAAGGTACGTTTTAAAAATATTCATCATTTTTATGGTTTATTTTCATTGTAAAATGGTTGTTCCTCATTTTAAAAAAAATTGCATTTCTACAGAATGGAATGAAAATAACACATAAAATGCAGGGTGTCCACTTTCTTTTGCCCGCTAGTATATGCTATGAAATTATAGGCAACAATAAAACAAGTATAAAACAAGTTTTGCTGTTTTAAACTATTCTCAGGAACGTCTTTGGGCAGTATTCAAGCAGTCTGTTTGAAACACTCAAAAATCTAACTTTTACTTTTTCGTTAACTATGAGATGATTGTGTCACAAATTTTATAATATTTCTGATCAAATATAAAAAAAAACAAATGTTACTATTTATAACGGTTTATAACGGCCTGATTTTGTTCAAAGTAACTGTTTTAGTTATAACTTTACCATAAGATTGAGAAATAATAGACACAATCTCAATATATAGAAATATATGTATCCTGGGTTAAAAGAAAGAACAACCCAATTCAGAATGAGTTCAGTGGGAGACGATTGCATTTTTTTAACATTATTTTCAAAAGAGGCAATATAAAAGGTTGGGTTAAGAAAACGAATATTTTTGAAGACGATGAAGTTCAAGATACACAATATATTATATGCTAATTCAATGGCGAGAATGTCTTATAACTTCTTCCTATTAAATATTAATTTCCCTTTTCAGTAAATCCGATATAATTGAAACCTGTGAAGCTGGTTATAAGATGGGCGAAGATGTTGAACGTGCATGTGAAGAGTTCAAGTCTCCTATATACAGAGTGGCATTGAATTTCATTTGTGAAAATAACTTCGGACCGGTCTACGCAAATATCTTCTGTGCTATATGCAATATGGTAATTTTTTATTGCAAAAAACCATTGAACATTAAGTTATCATTTAAAGGCCAACGTGATAAATGATGTTATTATACTCCTCATTTGATTTATCTGTTTAGTTTAACACTAGATTGTTCTTCTCTATATAATTCAATGTATAGACTCGCGCAGTTATTTTCCCATAACGCACAGTTACCCATGGTGATTTGCGCGTGCAGTAAAAGCGACAGCGGCGGCTCGTGGCCAGTTTGTCAGGGGGAACAAGGCCAGACATGGGTACGAAGCCGGCTTCGGCTTTGGCTTCGGCTTTGGCTTAAGATTCGCGAAGCCGCAGTTTAGAAGCTAATGCTTCGGCTTCGGCTTCGTGTCATTTTTTAGAGCTGGCTTCGGCTTCGGCTTGGGCTTCGTGATATTTCAAAAAATTCTGGAATCTTTTTTTTCATTAAAACTGGTGTTTTCCTTACTCCAAATCCATTCACAAGTGTTAAAATGTTAAGTAAACACTGTTTAAAAGGCACACAGCAATTTGTTTTACTGAAATAGGATGATTTAACCTTTTTATAGTTTTCTAAAACAAAGGCTTCGGCTTCGTGTTATTTTTAAGAGCCGGCTTCGGCTTCGTGATGTTTTGACATGCTGGCTTCGGCTTCGTGATGTGTCCTGGCTTCGGCTTCGTGAGTTCCAGCTTCGTACCCATGTCTGGCAACTTGATGAAATTCCGCTGACTAAATCGACATATGTGGGGTCGATTCGCGAACAGTCTATATCGGTCACGTGATTAGGTGGTGTTGATACTGCCAATGTCACTGACCATGACCAATTAACACGGTGCTCACAGTCACGTGTCGAGGTGTTGTTTGCAGTTCGTGAATCTACCCCAATGGAATACATTTTGTCATCATTTGTTACGTCATTGTTCAATGAACCATGTGATCGAGTATTATTTTAACCATTGGCAGACGATCAAATAAATATACAATGTATCTTTATAACCTATACAAATTACAACTCGTGTTGTTTTTTAATATATATATATTATATAAGCACATTTATGCGTGGTAAGGAACAGGAGGTAACGAGAGAAGGAAGAAGACGAGATAAGGAGAAAAATAAAAGAGAACTGAGTAAGCAGTCAGTGTGAATGAGAAAAGTTATCACCGACAATGTGATAAAAAGGGCAAACTCGTGTCAGCTAGAGTAGATTGATGAGATAGCTTAATTGTAAAACATGCTCTTTTGCATCTTATATCTATGTGGTACAGATTTAGCACCCAAAAATTGTAAGGTATCCTGAACCAATTTGGATTCAGAATATTTGTGTTCACCTGGCTTCATTACAAGAAGCAATTATTTTGATTCAGTTGGCAAATGAAATACATGTGTATGTGTGGTGAGGGGTAAACGAGTTTTTTTTAAAAGAAGGAAGAATATAAGAGATAAAGAGAGGATAAAAAAGAAGGGAGTAAGCAGTCAGTGGGAATAAGAAAGACATGCACGACAATGTGTTAAAAACCTGCCATCTCTTGTCAGATAGAGTGCTGTAAGTTTAATTATAAACCATTAATAGATCTGTGTTCTGACATACATCACATTTACGGGTGAACAAATCTATCAAGTCCTATCAATACTGCTTGCAAACAGAGTGCTTGCTTAAACCTAATGGCTAATGTATTTTCATAGCAAAAACTTCGTGGTTTGAATGACGTCAATATCAGAAACACGTCTGTCAAAAATGAATAATAATAAATTAATTGCCTCATGAGACGATAAGCAATTCGTCTTATTCTTTGTGCACTGCACTAAAAAAAACATTTTAGATTGGCACGATCAAGAACAAAAATAACCGACATAATTTCGGACTCATCTTCGTGATGATCAAAATCACGTTAATTGATTAGGAAACAATTGCAATTCCCATTGTCTGATCTATTAATAGTAAACTTGTCTTCATCAACAAAATAAGATAGCTCTTAGACCAAGGTTACAACAAGTACATGATTAGATTGTCTTCAACCTCCTTGTCGAGATGATGTGATTCTAGCTTGTTGGTGATACCCATCAATGTCAGGATTACATTTGCCTAAGTCAGTAACAGGACAATTATATCTTATTGTTCTAGAACTAATTGTGTAATGTCGCGTGGGTGTCACTTGGCGCAGACTTTATCTATGGCATATTGTCATATTTGATTGATCACTGTCAATACAGGCTCGTTATGGCTGACAATAATCAATACTCTGTCGCGTCTTTTCTTAAACCACATCGATCTCAAGGCCACACAAGACATTGGACTGTAACACGTGTTAGTCTTGGCTTCACGGGTTGTCATTTATTAATTATAATTAGAAATATTGAAATAAAGCAAAACTGAATATTTATGAATGTCTTTTTTTTAAAATGACTATATTGACTGCACTCTAGTCTGAAATCACTTCGTCATAGCAGATGATTAGAGAATACTTTACATGGAATATATGCCTCTTCTTGGACATATTGATATCTCACTTTCTTTTCTATACTATACTAGCTAGTGATACTTTTAAATAGAAAGACAATAGCATTAGGAGGATTTAAAAGTAACATAATTAAACATGAGAAATGCATTATTCAAATTTACGTGTCAGTAAAATACTTTGACAATTAATAATATAACTTAATATATCACGCACAAAAATAATATCAACATCGCTAGCAGGAGCAACAGTTGACAAAAATCACAATAATTATTATTCGTAAATATTGCAATAAACTTACTCGCTTGAATTGAACTCCGCTACGTTCCTTTTTCAAGTAAGTTTCTGCTGACGTATAATCCACTCTTTTTGAAAGTTTGCTTTGAAAAAACCTGTCATTGTAACAAGCATGTTCAACCAACACAATCGAAAGAACTCCAAAATGTCTCACGTGTTTGTCAGATATTATAATATAATAATCCGTTCAACCTAATGAGTTGTACTGGCTGTCAACAATTAGTTAGGTCAACACGACCATTATGGTAAGTGGTTATAAATGAATGTATCCTCAAGTCAAAGACTAAACAAACATAATGTGAACAATCCCAATGAGAAGTTGTAATTCTGGTTCATCTCTCATGGACGACTTTTTTCTTGAGTATAATTACTCCAGTGGCAATGGCGCTCACACTAATCACAATCACAGAGGGAAATAAATCCAAGGTCGATGACGTCTTGTATGGGAAAGCACAAATGGTGATGCTTTGTTCGTTTTAGTTAACGAGCAAGACCTGCAACAAGCAGCATTAACGCCTCTTATTCACTTTAAGCGAGCCATTCCTGAACAATGAATTAATAGTAAAGTTATGACCAAGACGGCACTAACTTCAAAACTAGAGCACGAGCATTAGAAAATCTAATAGACTATACACGTTTGTTATGATAATGATAGTATGCATGACCAGAGGAACAAAAGCTGAATGCTAAAATACTTTGTATAGAATAAGTATTTGCTAAGATGTCCACTTAATAAACACCGGAAACACTGAACTGACGACCTATGAGTGACTTCTATAACAACAAAACTAGTTCAAGTTCAACTTTGTACCTCTCTCCTCACTCATGTGTGACTCACAGTCGACGCACTGCCCTTGCTTTAAGCGCTCACCCGTTCAATCCTTCAGTTCAAGAGCTCCATATCCCCAACCCACTGTGCCCCCATTTCGTGTGCGTGGAGCATGTCTGAGTAGTGTTCAACACAGGAGCAAAATGCACGTGCGTGTAATTGACAGGAGAAAGTAACACTCGGCGTCTGAGAGCTATGGCTATGGAAACTCGTGTTAACTCAATCACTGCATCAGATTGGATTTCTCACGCTAACCTTTCTACTGTCAACAAACTGCATACAATATCTTACAACAAAAGAACCTGATACAAGAAGACAAAGACGTAACACTTCAACACTTCAACAAAATACCAAACTGTAGAAGGCTAGAGAATCGTGTATAAAGGGTTTTAACAGTGTTAATGAAAAACGGATGTTATTTGAATAACTTCGATAATGTCTTAGTTGAAGAGAAGGGTCAAAACTATAGACAACAATGATATTAATCTACATAATAAGATTCAAAATCTGCGTGTTTAATTCAATTCAATTCAATCAATTTTGTTTTAAAAGGGTAACATTTTGGCATTGCTGCCACTCTTACAATGGTCATTTTGATAAAGGTTAAATAAAATAAACACAAGAGTTAAATAAACCCAAAAGTTAAAATTAATGAGAAAGGTCCTGTGGTGATTTACAAAAATGACGATATACATATTATATGTCTTTCTGTCTGTCTGTCTCTCTCCTATCTATCTCTCTGTGTCTCTCCTATCTATCTCTCTATCTCCCTCTCTCTCTCTCTATCTCTCTATCTCCATCTCTCTCATTAAATGTATAATGCATATTAGGTAAAGGAGACCAGCCACTAGTTGTTAGATATTTAGAAGTACACTCCGGTGTTGTTGGTGTTAGATTTTATATTCGTATTGAAAACACGTCATAAAACTGCACATTAACAAAGAACAAAAACATAAGTTCGACTTTGATGGTAGTGTTTGCTTTCTTTCTTTTTTTCTTAATCCTTCCGTTTCTTATGAGAAAATCTGGATGCATAAACCCGCAATGTTGATAAAGCAACAAACCACTCCCTATTAGCATTTATGATTAAACGCATATCTCGAAAGAAATAAGTACCAATATGAAATCTTATAAAACAGATCCCTGGCGTAGTATTAACACTAAATTAAACGATTACCCATCCATTAGTTGCCAGATAGGATAATCAAATTCTAATGAAGCCGCACCCGATCTGTGTATTTCCCCGCTTAATTGAGATGCAGGTGCGAATGATATTATTATTATGTTAAATTTGAAACATGAGCAGCGCCAATTAAGAAGATAAACACCTCACACATTGCTATTTAACATTGCACATGTTACGGAGTTTAGATGAATAAATATACACAAACACACAAACAAACACAGCACAGTCTTCTCTCACTAAAATACGACGCAGAATAATATATTACTTTAAAGTCTATGTCGCAATTGGAATTGTGCCAGTTAAGTTTCTTTATCAATTCAGATGTTATGATGGGATAATCCAATTCCAGACAAACGTTCATATAACAAAACCAAGGTTATCCCATTGCGATGGAGTTAAAGCAATACCTGTTAAGACACAATAAAACTTGACCGCGATTTTGACCGAAATCTAAAATCCCGATTGAATTGCGCTCCAAAAACATATGTATAATAGATTGCCAACCAGCAGGCATAATTCCTTTAACTGGGCGATTATTTCTAAATACGAAAGTAGTTTGCCCAAGTTGTACGACCTTTCCCCCTTGTGGTATTCAAAGACCAAATTCAGTGTAAACTCATATTATGTCAAAAAGACCAAGGTCAGATAATTTGTAGGGATGACATAAACTTATGTTACGGGTATTTCAGGATTACAGCTCAACATAACAAAACATGTGAGTGAAGTTCCCGGGAATCGAACCACTATTAACGTTGTAGGCATCAGACGCGATGCCTACTGAGCTACAGACCGCATCAAAATAAGAAGAGAAATTCACTTTTCAATACTTCAATAACACTTAAATTTCATGTATGTCCTTTTATTCCTTTTCTAGGCGAATGGGAATTTAATTGAAAAACGTCAAAATGATGAGAAAATGTATGAAACGCTGGAAAATCTTATCTATTATCTTAACAAGTGATATTGTTATATAAAACTTATATGAAAGTGTGGACCGTGATATTAACGAGTAAAATTAAATACAATAAAGGGCGATTCCTAAAAGCGTGATATTAACTTACTAACCCGCTTTATATTAAATGTGAGATTGTTTTTCAAAGTTCGGGGGTAGCCATTTAAAAAAAAGGTCTTTTCATTTTAAAAGGAGCTCATCAAATGCATCGAAAACAAGGTTATCTTTGTTTGCATTCACTTTTGGCACAAACAAAACAATTCCTGGGAAAACATGTTTAAAAATATCTCAAAGGGTTAATGGAAACTGGCCACAGCGTCATTGGCCTGGCCGCAACAGCTTGTTGATTATATTCATCACCGTTAAATGGTAACGTTCATTATTACAGCTGTGCAGTTTATAGTAACATGTTGGAGAAGCCTTTAAAAATGGTGCGGGGTAGGTCAGAGTGAAGGCGAAATGCGAGTTCAAAGCTGGTGGTAATTCAGTGTCAGATTGGGCCTTTTTCAACGTCTTCACTACTATGAAAAAACGGTAACTTCGAAAAAGTTTTGCCTTTGACCAAAAAGAAGTGTACACATGTCCAAAGATGAGTGTCCCTATGTCCAAAATATCAAAAAATCAGAAGTGTCCCCTTTTTAGGAGTGTCCAAATGTCGTAGGTTTGAACAAAAATTTAAAACGTTTACAGATGTTGGCAAAAGTTAGATAAAATCATAAGAGCACATTCAGTAAACGTCAGCTATAAGAGACCTTCCAAATACAATACGTTATATTAACCACAATTAGTTAAAACCGTGAGAATAAAAAGCAGCTGATACTAAGAACAACGCCTGATGTATCATAAAGTGCGTTATATCCAGAGTACACAAAAGCGAAGATAATCTGTATTCATATAAGATGATTCATAATCACTAAATTCACAAACAATTAATAATGAAAAGGTCAAGCCAATATCTAGGCGTATCATGAGAATAATATTCTGCTTCCATTGTTCTATCGTAAAACAGAGGAGTATTATATGTAAATTGCAGAGTTCGTCTTATATAACGAGATACATAACAACAATATAATAGATCCAACGACACTACACACAAAACATAATGGTTGTATCATGGTCTGGAACTAATATCTCATGAATAAAGATTAACGACAACTTCCAGATCAGTTATTTTTACTAACAGATAAACCTTTGTGATTAAACGTACAAACCAAACTTGGTGCTGTTCACGTATTATTCGATATATGAGGATCAATTGTAGCTATTTATAACAAGACCTCGGGCACGTATGGATTAATGCAATTAAGAACAAAATTATTTAAAAGCACAGAACTTAAAAGATATGTCTTTTTTGCAGAGACAGTAATTCATTTTCATTTACACGGTATTTAGTTTGGTTGGTATTTTCTCAGTGTTACAGGGACGTAAATGGAATGGAATCAGCCACATGAATAACGTCCCAATGAAGTGAAGATTCGTTTGGAAAACGAAGGGAAATCAGTAATAAAAATGAGTTCTATTATACAGTAACCAGAAGCCCTAGCGATAACCCAATGTATTATTGTCTACAAGTTGGCACTGGATAACGAGTAGACCACATCTCATACATTGCGTTCTGTCTAGACAATCGGCTCAATCAACTGCTGGTAAAACCAAATACCCCAGGACAGCGTTTAAGATCAAAAAGATCATTAAGTGCAATAATAAGAATGAAAGATTATCTTAGAACTAAACAAGTGCAGATAGGCTAAATCACTTTGTTATTACATATACACTGGGATAAATGATAAAACTAATAAACAACTCACTGTTGTCATTGCATCAGAATTTATTGCAGGAGCTGAGCACAGACTTGACATTTTTGAGGAGTTTTCACATATTGACATAAAACAAACCTTGTTTCTACAAAATCCAAAAGCACCAAATATCCTTAAGCCATTAGAATACTACATGAAACTCGACTTTGTGTTTTAACTTAAGCTAACTTTCCTTCTTTAAAATTTGTTTCATCACAGCAATACTGTTCATGACTTTAATCGAGAGTTTTAGCAAGTTAAGTGCTCTATTCGTAAACTTAGAAATGCGTTTTATGTATTTTGGTTAGCTGTCTATCTTTTTGCCATCCCAATAACTGTACTCTATCTAAGTCCCTGTTATGTCATAAAGTGTTCCCCTTATACATTTTATTATTTTTTTTAATTCATTAGTTTGGTGTGTGTTACGTTTCTTATCTAAGACAAAATTACCCTCTAACTATCTATACACTGTCTATAAAAAGGGTTGGAATCTCCTCATGTCTTCTGTAATTCTTTGTTACAAGTTGCACCAATTCCGTATTGATTCATTTGATAATAGATTGGGTTGGATAACACTGTCTTGGCTACTCGCTGTGTTAATAAACATTCTAAAAAAGAAACATAACAATCTCTGAGTTCGTTAAAAGAACTTAAGCAGTTTCCCAGTCAACGAGTCTGTTGAGAAATGGATGTAAACGTTACACATTAACCCTGTTTTTTATGTCGTATCTGATAAGTTATTCTATTTTTATTCTAAAAAGAGTTGTGAGTGAGTGATATGTATGCCTGCGAGCCTCAACATAGAAATGTAATGGTACGCATTATCTGTTATGCAGTGCTTAAACCTTCCCATGCGAATATGAAAATGTTAGTTGGCTTATGTTATCAGTATTTAAAAAAAAAACGAAGATAGCAAATCGAGAAGTCTCAAGCAAGATCAGTGCAAGCACTTCAAGTAGGGTAAAACCACAGACATTATCGCTCTCTGGTAAAACCGGAGATAGTCTCTCTGGTAAAACCAATGATAAACACTACTCCGATTAATTCTAGTTTACCAATCATAACTGTCAGATACAAATAGTTGTAACGAAATAATTAAATGATATAACTTAAATTATTGAAGAACAACTATGTTCAGCAAAATATCACATATTTAATACTTGTGAGGCCAGGGGGACATGGGAATGCCCCCATTATTTTGAGAACTAAAATGGTATACATTTGTACCATTTATGACTGATTTTCATATTTTCGGTCATTGTTTTGACACAAGCCAATGTTGCCCACCCTCTTCAAAATCCTGGCTACGTGCCTGGTAGGTGATAATATGATAACTGTGTAACAATTAGTTTCTTTCAATTTCTCCAACTACTACGAGTAAAACCCGCATTCTCTCGCTAATTCCAAACACTGTATGAATTACTAATGCTAATTGTTATACTCATAATAACAAATGAGTTCTGTAAATGCTAAACATTAAGGAATCTAACACTTAATACGTGTCAAAAAGTTTACAGCAAAAAAACGAAGACAAACAACTGTTAGTCCAGAGTCCGTAATGAACTTGCGATTCACTAATAAATAAAGTATTGATTGACATGCAGGACAAGAGAACAACATAGTGATATAGAATGTTCTAAGAACATTGACCTTGCATTGACCCCGCTCATCACATCTTGTCCATACATCATTAACCATTATACATTATTCACAAATCAATGAACAAACGGAGGATCGTCTCTCCGCACAATTAACGATCCCTTGTTCATTCTGCCTGTCTGTCTATTCAGTTCGTAAACATTTCAAACTTCCCCTCAACTAAATACGTATAAACGTTTTCCATTTCACGACCAACTAGAATCACCATTTGTACTAATTTCATCATATCTCTATAGTCACTTATTACGTTGACAAAGGAGTATTATGTCAGACATATCAAATATTTAGACAATGCTAATTACCCATAAACACTCTTTGATAATTAGTAACTAGTGACCATAAAAGTTATTCCCATTATTTTTCTTTGATAACTTATTTTTAAAGATAACTGATTTTATTTCCATCTTAAACTTCAAGAAAAAGGAATTTTTGTACGTTTCTTCCATATCAGTGCGAGGTAAAGTGCCCTTACTTTTTAAGTTTAAAAATGGGTAAATTCAAAACATTACGTATGAGATGACGATATTGCTAGGCTCCGTGTTCACCTGATGTCAATCATTTGAACTTTTTGGTGGGGTCACTTAAAACACGTGATATTCAAAGAAACATTTGAAAACATAAGCAAACTGAAAGATGCGATAAGCCAGGCAGCAATAACAGTAACACATGAACTTTGAAAACTAGTCATCAGTCATTTTCAAGGTGAGTTGAAATGTGCCATTGGCAAAACTGTTCACTGTTTGATTATATGCCTTGAAGTTGTATTTGATCTTTTTGAAAACCAAATGTAATAATGCAAAATGTGAAAACAATAATATAAAACTTGCTGTTAACCCTTTAAAACGTATTTTAATTATCTGATGTGTTAACACATGTTACGTTCCAGTTTGAATTTTATTGCCATACTTGTGTTTTACTAAACTTTTACTAAACTTTCGTTTTATCGGACTAGATACTACCCCACAAAATTCATTTTCTTGAAGTTTAAGATGCAAAAAAAATAAAATTATCTTTAAAATTAACGAAGTTAACAAAGAAAATAATTGGAAGAACTTGAATGCTCACATGTTATGTGCACTAGAGTCTTTATTATCATATAACATAATAAAAAGGACCCACAGCCA
This sequence comes from Clione limacina, assembly GCA_032362205.1. Lineage (NCBI taxonomy): Eukaryota > Metazoa > Mollusca > Gastropoda > Pteropoda > Clionidae > Clione > Clione limacina. The sequence continues at coordinate 8,784 of JAUUEB010461947.1, read as the reverse complement.
ACCACCCAATCAGCAATAATGTATTTGTATTAGCATATGTTGTTGCTGCTGGTCATAGATCAAGGATAAATGATATTGTATAGCAATTAATGAACGATTGTACCCGTGTGTATGTATAATGTAAATTAATACTCTCAGATCTATGAAAACGGGGTCAAATAAATGAATAATAATATAATGATTTAACGAGTGCACAAATAAGTACACGAATGAATTAAAATAATATTATACAAATGGGGTGATTTCAATAACAAACAATCATAACGATTTTTCATCATGCAGATCTCATTTAAATCTTTTAAATACTCCCATTGTGAATAGCTATATATCAAACGGTGTTACTAATTACTCGCATCATTTCTGTCTCCCACTTCAACAAGTAAACATATTTATGTTCAGGTACATCCCTGTCCCCAGCAGGTGTTTCCTTAGTCTTAAAGTCTCTATAAAGCTTTCATATTTTTCATTCGCTGGATCCCCGAATTCATCTAAGCTATTCACAATTAGAAGAAAGAGCAGGCTTCTGTAAACATCCAGGGGTCATCAGATAAGGTACCAACCTAGACGGATTGCATTACTCAAAACTTAATCTGAGCCAATAAATAGACGAACAACTTTTAAAGCTGTTTGTGTAGAAAGCAAGACCAGCAGACCATGACGCCCGTTTGACCTGGTACGACCCTTGAATCAATGTCAGCCTAGGCCAGCACACGACAACTTGTGGCTGATAATAACGGGTCCTATAATAACAGTGGGAGGACTTCCTATCTACAACACTCCTTTTATCGGGAGGTCACTGAAGGTGTCTGTCACCTTTGTCCACTGAATTCGGCACGCGAATACACCACCTGCCACTTAAGTAGGTCGGGCCTTTTAAGATCTTAATCAATGATCTTCTTGGACCAGTTAGAGCATGACCAAAGTTACTCTATGATAAATTCACGTAGGTACGACATCTTTATGATAAATTCACGTAGGTACGACATCTTTGTTCATTACTGAAAAGAATCTAGTTGGAGCATGAGATGGCTGATCGTTGATCAAAGATACCATTGACACATTAAAGAGAAACAATAAAGTGATGTTGCCAAAACTCATGGAAAAGGATAAGAATGAAATACAAGACAATGCACATAAACGAAACTATAATGGGCCATAACAAACTAAAATGATACATCAGACATCAGACATCAGACCAGAGGTGATCAAGACATGTTGCCTCTCAGATGACTCTGCCATATATCATGTCTCAAGAAGCTACTCAGTCGCATTTTGTCAAAAGAAACCAAGAGTGTCCCAAGAGTGTCAAATAATGGAAGTGTATGAATAATACTTTTGGTGTAAAAAGACTAGTTGTTTTGCCGGTGGTCTATTAATATTCATGTATGTTAACAATTAAAGCTGCTTTAGGAGCCCCAATCCTGTATAAAGGGAAGTTATTCGCAAATAATAAAATGTCTTTTATTTCCAGTTTCAGACCTGTTGATTTACATAAATATCATATAATACTTTATGAGTGTTTTTAATCATATTATGGCAACTGATATACTGTAATGCTATGAATACTCCTCGAATAAAAAATACTTTATGATATATATGTGAGCAAAAGGGTGGGATATTTTTAATTTTAAAACCAATACATATATATGGTTACCATTGATGGGGGAAACGAAGGATGCTTCACTTAGTCCGTTGTCTCATAAAATAAACACCACGAGATAAAAACATCACAAACGAATACTCAATGTATATTACAAAATACGCTGTTATCATAGATATAGTATAATAACTCTATCGCTATATACATTCCTAAGAAATTATGCCCAAAACTCTCCCTTGAAGTCCCCAAGAGATACTTGATTACCCTGTCTCGTGTGGTGGTCTAGATGACATGACGTAAATGGCTTATTCTAGTCTATCAAGCAAGACCTCATCGATTGGCAGTCATGTGGCTGTCATCTAGTTCAACATTAACTGTCTTCAACACTCCACACAGAGATATATTCTGTATCTCGCGTACCACTTTCTAGAGTTTGATTCAACACAATTTGCAATTAACTTAGGAGGGACTAAAAGGAAGGCTAGCATCCACGAGACGTCATACCCGGTTAGGAAAAATGTCATGCCACGGGGACTGCCGTGGTCAGGAAAATCGATGCCAATTTTGTCAAAGCCTGAAAAATCGATATTCCTTAAAAACCGGTATCTTGAGACTGAGTACAAAAAGAAACCGTATAAAGACACAAGGGATGTATTCACTATTTCTATACTTGCTTACGATTGTAACTGTCACTTTGAATATATGGATGATTATTCTTTACATTTCATGTATTTATAGCTGTGATCAGCCTGTATTGAACGAGAACGATAATTCGACAATTCTACTTATTTAAGATAGTTTCGGAATCCAACCTCATAGGTGTTTCTCGTGCGCTATGCAAATATAAAGAACGAACCCTTACATTTTTCATTTTTATTTCCGCTGAGACCATTTAAGACGGCGCTTCGATAGTTTAGTAATCAGAATCAGGTGGTGGGACGTTTTTACTTTTTTACAAACTAGTTTTCCGAAAAATCACGAGGACTCACGGATTTCAGGGTATACCCAGTTACCACTAAAATTCTTTGAGTTAGGCTTTTGGTCTTCATCGGCAACCTTTTCTTCAAATTTACAACCATTAACATCTCAGACGTGCACAACTTATGTTATAACGATTATCTTCATAAAGGTCAGCGCTAGTTACCTCCTACCCATTATAATCTGAGGGGTTAATCTTCAAGTTGAATCTGAGGGGTTAATCTTCAAGTTGAATCTGAGGGGTTAATCTTCAAGTTGAAGTTTCTCGCAATATTTGATGTTGTGATGGGCAAGGCCTCAGACAATTTTCTGCAGAGACGCGGTAGTTTCTTTGTTAATGAAAAGCAATGACAATTTAATCATTTGACGATTTAAAACATTAAAACTACAAGATAAATTAGGATAAGACTAACTAGCCTACTCATCCTCATACAGTGTATGTAATACTAGTCTTCCCGTCTTATCGCATCTGTTCACATCAGAAAGATACGTTGATTTAGACAATTATAGACGCACTTATAGATTTATGCGCAGTCTGAGGGGATGGCTTCTTTTATGTTTACATACAACTGAAATTCTGTCCATAGGCAAAAAGTAAACTGTTAGACATGACTTTATCAGGCTTGTGTTGTCAAAATATGGCTTTAATAAACTTGTGTTGTCAATATATTGTCAACTGACACTAAAGCTATAGCAGTATAAATAACATGGTACTTCTGAAGTCTGATAGCTGCCACCCTCTGGGTGAAGGGACGCACCAAAATGTTCAAACATGAGAGTGTAAATCATAGGTTAACGCAAGACCAGTCCTCTTGGTTTACTCGCGACAAAGTTGGCTTCGTCCGATTTGATAGCGGGCGAACGGAACAATCAAACAATCTGCTAGTGACTTTTATGGTTTAATATATTTGATTGATACAATTAGCGTAGAAAGGGCTAAAGAAACTTTAAACAATATGAAAAGATAATTGTCCAAAATCTTTGGATATGTAAATGTAATAAAAACGGACACATTAATGTTTAAATATGATAATGGTGAAGTTATGATTGATATGGGGAAAAACACACCAAAGAATTGCTGTATAATTTTTCAGGCAGGAAAGTGGTGGTTGGGGAGGACAATTCAATGTGTGCGCGAATGTATACGAGTTTCTGTTAATAATCACGGAATGTGCACTAGTATTGTCGGAAGAGTATCAGATTTCTGTAAATATGTGTCAAGAAGGAATTAAGGAATGTGTAAAATGTGAAAAAGTTCCAATAACAATAAAAAGGACTACAGTAAACAGTTACAAAGGGCGGTCACCCTATTAAATAAATCCTATTAAGTCGAAAACAGTTACTGTCCTTAGACTGTATTCGTGTTTTTTTTTCAAACTGATTATGTGGGACAATGACCATACAGTCGGCATAGGTCTGTGAGGTTGAACGATCATTGAATCTTATAATATGCTCTATGATATCAAATATTTTTTGCCAGTTGTCTAATGATATCAATATATTCAACCAATTAACAGCTGCTTCAGGAGCTCCAGCACTGAGTAAAGGGAAGTAATACAAAAATAAAAAGTATTATACGATTGCTTCCCTTAGTCCATTAATCATTGGGAACTCATACAGTTAGGCTTAAGAAGGTGTAAACCACTACATTCTTTGATTTTTAATTATTCTTTTTAGTTTTCATAATTTATTGTATTGATCCTTTTTTAAAGCGCCTTCTTACTGATTAAAAAGCTAGCATGCTTTTCAGGGTTGAATACGCACTTACGCAAGTGAGCGGAATTTCCTTCAAAACTATCCACATGGATATGATTATTTTAATACCGCTTTAGTAGTCTATGTTTCAAGTTTTAAGTTTTTATTAATTAAAACATCCAATATGGTCATAAAGAATACAAACAAAAAATGCATAACAAATAAATTTAGGATACAAAACAAAAGATACATAGTGACAGTGGGTTTTTCGCGTATATCATCGACATTTGAAATGCCATAGCAATAAAGACGTTTCTATATCATTACTTGGCATTGGGTCAAAGTGACATTACAAGGTGCTTTGACAATAGAAGCATTATTGATCACTTTACAGGCTACTTTCTAGGACAGTGACATTTGCTGAATAATAGCATATATGTCTTTAAAGTAGACATGCTGTGTTTCATTAATAGCACGGTTTAAACGCGAGAGGGAGCTTATATAATAATTAAACTTAGAATTCTTATTAATTATTCTAAAAGAAAAGCTGATTGATGGGCTAAATGTTTAGCGGTTTTATGGTATATAAACGAGTGTATTCAATTCTTTATTGACCCAGAATATTAGTTAACAAAATATGGGCAATAAAAAAAGCAAAGGCAAATTGATGTGCGGTGTGTAAATTGGTCACAGTTGATTAAAAGATATACGACAAAACCTAGAACGAATTGATACAAGGAAATAGCATTAAAAAGCAGGCGGGCACACAGTCTTAGCTACGCAAATTAATGGTTGTATATTAATAATATTTTTGTACCCACAAAAGAACTCCAACCTTTTCAGACAACCCATTATACAATAAATAACTACACTGCAGTGATCAACATGGTTGGACAATGATCTAACGAAGGGAAGATTTTTAATATTTTTTTCTCAACATTGTCGCATTATCGTTCATTTTATTCATGAAATGCGGGCGCCACAATGAGGCCGATCAATGCTCCGAGACAGCGCAAATGAGCAGTTCGAAAAAAATCAAAACAGCAACTGCTTAAAAAATGGAAGGATTTTATATATGCAAGCAACTAGACTTGTACTCATTCACACAGTCACACAGAGACAAATACCTCAATAGAATACATACAATATATAACAGACCAAAACTAAGATAGAGGAGTGATAGAGTTAGATAGATTTAGGGACAAAGACATTACATATTCAGTGTCATTGTCTGGTCGAGTCATGATCCCTTCTGATCAAGATTATGTCCTTTTAAAAAAGACGAACCGTTATTTTCTTCAAGAACATTCCAATATTGATTATTCGAGCATATTCATATAACTTAGGCGTATCGTTGTAAGTAAAATACATTTTTCCCATATATGAACCTGAAGAAAGGTTATGTCTTGTATGTCTTGTAAGCGATATTATCTGATAGGCTGGCCAGTTCCTGTCCACATCGCCGTTACTTCCCCAAATCTAACATCCCCGTTGCCCATTGTCTATTCGTACTGTTGGGTGGACAAGAGGTCGGTAGACAAATCCGTGGGAGTCCCCGGTGGGTGTCGAACCCACACCTTCAGCAAGGTGATCAAATATAGTAAACATTTCACCATCACATTATAACCAGTTTAAAACAACAATATTGTATCAAGACCAAATGATGTATGTGTGCATGGGACATGTTGTGGATGTAGAGACTGTTTCCTTTGGTTGATCGGTCTAGGATAGTAGTTGGGATTTTATCAAATACAAGAGCAACATGATCGAAGGTAACATCTTCAGCAAACGCATAGCCAGGAGGGCATGGGGGAATGTCCCCTCTCCCATTTTATATCCAAAATGCTCTAAATTTGCATCATGAATATCATTCCTAAAAAAATTCTTTATTTGATAATTTCAAAATACTGGCTACACGCCTGATCTTCGGCCTTGGAGATATGAAGAATATAAAGATTGACAACAAAAAGAAATAATATAAGGATAGGCATAATCTTTGCTCACTAAAAAGCTAAAGTCAACAACTGCTAACGATAACTGGACCAAAAACGAGACCACGCATTTTTTTTTTTACTAACGCGCGGTTAACCGCTATTATTCTGGCGCGTAATTATGAGTAATCAGAGGAATAGGAAAACAACTGCGAGTTTTTGTTGCACGAATTCTTATTCAAATTCACGAATTGCTATTTATCTGACATTGTTATAAAAAGAGATTAAAATAAACAAAATAACAAATCAAAATATGAACCTGTTCATACATTTTTGTGGATATGTGTATCTGGATATGTGTTTATGAAATGTTAGTGTGTACACGCAGTCTAGCAAATGCCCCAAACCCATCTGAGGGGAACAAGCTTGATTTGCACCATTTACACATACTTTTCAAAAATGTCTCCCTTAAAAATGTTGCGCCCCCATTTGAAATTCCTAGATACGCGCGTTGGTACACGCACCTTCAATTCTATTCCCTTCTTAGACTTCACAGATAAGATACCGATATAGAGAGCATAGATATTTGTTATGTTCAAATATTGTTCCTTACCCTGACACCCTATCTCACAAAACGATAGAAATCCCGCGATAACCTAGAAATGTGGAGAAACCTGAAACCTGGCAATCAGATGAATACTCCACAAAAGACGAGCGGTAAACAAAGATGTAGGAATACCATAAGTGTCAGCACCAGTCATGATTGTCAACACCATCAATGTTACGGTGATTGAAACATCATTAAAGAAAACATAGAAATAACTGGGCCCAGCTGGGATTGTAGTTTTTTTGACATTCCGGTCATCATTTACGACAACCTTTTTTGTTGATACTGCTTCTTTCATAAAGCAGAACTAAAGAACTCTTGTAATCAGCTTTAATATAAATTAGAGCACACTATATATATTCTGTTAAATTTAAATGCCATTTGATGTTAAGACGTTGGGTACATTTATTTAAAACTTTAAATTAAAATAGAAAATATCATTTCGCGAGGGATTTGGTTTAGCAAAGAACCTTTATCTTCTTGAAAATGAAGCGAGTTTATAGTATAGTATATAGATTGGGAAAAATCACTCTTACTCACTGTATAGTAAACTTATTTAAAAAAACAACAAAACATCTAGAAATGATCAAATTCAAGAACAGTCACACTTAATGCATGATTTTTACTCCTGAAAGCTGTTTCCTATATAGTAAATAACAACCCCCAACCCCCACCCAAACCCCGTTAATTTCTTCTTTCGTGCAAAGCTCTAACAAAGTTTAGTTTACCATGGATGAGTTGCATGATATAACACAATGTAGGGATCGATCTCCTGGATCTTTTTCAATCTGAATAAACAGCATAGCGTCTTCACCACAAGGTCATCAGACCTCCTTCCAATAGACAAAATAATAAATTTGTATAAAATGTACATCTATGCTCCTTTCCCTTATTATATACGGTAGTCTTGATTTACTCAAACCTAGAAAGTTTCACCAGCCTGTGCACAATCAATAAGCTAACGGGATGACATGACTTCATCCAGCCAGTGAGATGTGAAAAATGTTATCAGCTCATACACGTGCAATAAGCTCCAGCATATCACTGGACCGTAACGACATTGTGAACAGTTGTTACTTAATTATCACATAATCGATCAACTCGATAAAACGCCAACAGTCATGGCTTTATGAAACCTAATTATAAAATCGTTGGCGACACCACACTTGAGTAAAATATATCGCATTAATCCATTATTTATTATGAACATCCAATAATCCAATAACTTGTAAGTGTTTACTCTCGGCATAATTCTCGGGTTGTTCTAAGTAAGTTGTATTTTAGACCCCTTGAAACACAAGGCCTTACTGGAAATACGGGCCCTAGTTTATGACTCAATCAAGGCCTAAGCCTTATGTAGTGCTGACCTGGCTCAAATCCCGACCTCTCAAGGCGGGGACGTTGCTCCGATCATGTGTGCAAGCTATCTAAAGCTTGAATCCTTAAACAGGATGGTTGAAATTTACCAAACATTTTATCCCCAACCTGCATGGAAACAGCTTGACAGTAACAAAAAGCTGAAGAATCCCGAGATAACTTTTTTGAAATCACGTCTTGCACCAATGTCACCCAATGCTAACTCACTCCCACCGAAGTTTCAAACGACATATTTTTTTTTATAGATATTTTTGATTTTTTAGACTGTCTGAATGTTTTCTTTATTCCTTTGTTGATTTATAAGGTTAAAACTATCTTCCATGTCCACATTCTAAACATTTATTCGGCTGTGTTCTTCATGTAAAGTTTTATTGAGGACAGTTCCTTTGACACATCCACAGTACAATGCCAAATAAGATAACTATACAAGTGTTGTGGGAAACTATTTTGGGAAAAATATCTAATCATCAGAAAATGATTATGAATAAACATTTGAACTATAAGTATAAAGAGAAAGATAGAGAGAAAGAGAGAGAGAGAGAGAGAGAAAGAGAGAGAGAGAGAGAGAGAGAGAGAGAGAGAGAGAGAGAGAGAGA
>JAUUEB010461725.1:0-11784 GCA_032362205.1 Clione limacina | reverse complement strand
TTTTCCTAGACACTTGATGATAAAGTTTATTTTTCCTAGACACTTGATGATAAAGTTTATTTTTCCTAGACACTTGATGATAAAGTTTATTTTTCCTAGACACTTGAGGATAATATTAATTGTTCTTAGACAGGTGATAATTCTACCCTCAAGATTTTATCATTTTTCTTCGTATTTACCAGTGGCTGAACCTTGTTCTGGACATGGTATCCCTTGTAGGAGAGACATGGACTAGTCAAACATTCAGGTCTGTAGACCAGATCTCTGTCTCAGCCAACTGTAAGCTGAGAAGAGTTTTTACCATGAAGTCACAGCCGCCTGACACTACAGATGATGATGGTGAGTGGATTATTTCTTATCTCAGTGTTTACAATAGTTGCAAGGTGGTCTGTTTTATTCTTAGTTTTCTTGTGTTGTTCTTGCCTTAGACTGAATAAAAAATAAAATCCTTGAAAAAATACTAATTGCATTAGCTTCCTTGAGACAAAAAATGTCATATTTTACTGAATATGGGTTGCTACTTTTTGCTAAATTTGATCTTTTTTCTCAAACAATAACTTCCTGGATTACTATATCTGCAGTGTGAAACGTTTTTCTTTTATGATGTTTGTCTTACAGCAGTAAGTTTTTTCAGCTCTACATTTTAGTCAATTCTCAAAGAAAAACTTAATATTGATAAAAACTTGAAAACTGTAAAAATCAAATATATTTCTCAAAACACTTAGTTTCAGTAGAAACAATGCCAAAGCACTAAGAGCATAGCATTTAAGCCTGTGTCAAATTTAATATCTTTATCCACAGAATTGTTTGGATGTTCTAGCAGCAACAATGGAGATCTGGAATCTATACCTAAACAGTGTCAGATGGCAACAGATGTGACCCAGTGTACACAGGTGTGGAGATAGTCTTACTTTGGTATTGTGTGTCTTTAAGATATGACCAATAACCATTGTATCATTGTGCTTATGAAGTATACATAGGATGTAGACTGTAAGGTTGTTTGTCTCAACATAATATAATGCAATCAATTTATATTAATGTACCCATTTTCACCTGGGGTTAGTGGCTAAATGCTTTTAGATTTTCTTTTTAATTTCAAATCTCAGGCCCTTACATGTTTTAATGTAGGCCTTCTTTACAAATAAAGATATTATATCCTATAAAACAAATAATTGCATTGTGTAACAACAAAGAATTAAAAGTACTTTTCCTGAAATCAGCCAAAAGATTCTATTTTAAGATGCATTAGAACTACGATGAAATATTAGCAACACATTTATAGATTCTATTGCAAATTTCACCTTTTCTTCATTTTCAAATTGGGTATTGAATTCAGAAATCAATAAAGTAATCACAGCAACAAGAACAAACCAACTTAAGATTAATAGAATTACAAAAATCTAGTCCCAAAACATAAAATAGTCTTAACAAAAGAACATTTACGATTTATTTTTATAATAGTTCTTGCCACCTCCGCTTCCTATAACAAAACATTGCATGTTATTTAAGTGTTAAGATCGAAAATATACAAAAATATGTTTTGAAACATCAATAACATTTTTACTGTAGATATCAATCACAATATTATGTGTTACATGTGTAGCTGCTGTCATTTTGATATCTGAATGTTTTCTTTCATTTTTTATATCCTTGTTAAAATCTAGGTTCTAACTCTTAATAAGATAAGATGTGCAGAGAGATTGAAAGCCCGAGGAAATCCAGGTATTGGTGATCAAATCAGAGCAGGCTCCACACTTGACCTAGACTTGAACTCCAGTATTAGGAAAGGCCATCAGTCATCGTCTGATGTCAAGATTGCTTTTGGGGCAAAAGCACCAAAGATGCCGCCTGAGTCAGGCAGACGAACAGCTAGGCAGGTCAGTGGAAATTGAGATTTCTGGGTTTTCTCAGAGTATCGCTTATTGAAGGATATTAATCTGATTTTGTGAGGTTGCTATGTGCAGTGATAAAAGAACTGTCTTGTATTGTTTACAACGTTATTGATCCATGTGTTCTGTAAAAACAATAGAAGCATACATTTTCATGTACAGATAAATCTGTTAAAGCCGCCAAGTTCGAAACAAAAGCAAAATTGGAGTCTTAGCGAGGCTGGTGGCTGAAAGAGACTTTATGTATATAGTTAAAATGACAGCTTGTACCAAAGGCAAGCGCAGGCAGTAAGCAATGTTGGCGGCTTACAGAGGTTTGCCTAACAAAATTATTCTGATTCAAGAAAGTGAGCGTTTCTAACACAATATTTTCAGAATTTGAATTTCAGAAGCGAACATCTTTAAGAATTACCCTGTACAACAAAACTTTTTACAATATGGTAGAATATATATTTGTACAGAAGTTGTCATGTACAAAATTTATTTTATTTTTACCACAGGGAAGCTTGACCAACAGGAGTTTGAAGTCACAAGCGTCCAGGATAGACAGTAAGTATATTTTATTATCTTTAATTGCAAATCTATGAATTCTTTGATTAAAATCAGTTTATTGAACTTGAGTTCATCTATTGACCACAATACATGAAGTAGGGATTGACTAAAATCATTATCTTGTTTCCAAAAAAAGTTAATTTTACAACATATTCATCTTCTCTTTTTGGTTGATAAATATACACATTTTAAAATTATATAAAAGCTAATTGACAACACCCTGAGCTTTCATTTGGTACATTGTACGTACATGCCTCTGCATGTTTTGATTTTACAGTCCAAAAATTTAAAAGTTTATTTCACTATTTTGAATGTGTGTTTTCTCCTCCCAGACAATGCTAATAACACAGCTAGTACTGCAGAAATACTCACAAGCAGAGAACCACCTGTGGTAGATCAGCTAGAGTTTGTGAAGCCCCGCCCTCCTGCTAGTGCTAGTGCTGTGACCAATCATAGCTCTTCTTCTGCTGCAGTTGCCTATAACAGACAACAGTCTGAGCCTGTGACGCAAGAGGACTATGGCTTCATTGGTATCAGTGGTAGGGGAATATAGAGTTTTTATTTAAACGCGCAAGTTTCATATTGTGAGAACGTGTTTTGCTTTCAGGTTAATTTGACGTTAAGTAAGCTTTTCCACTGTTTACAATGTAGATAAAAAATGTCTATATTAGGTCTTCTATGTTTGTTCATCTTGTTGAGGTACTGAACTGCGTCTTTCATGCCTTGCTTATCTGGGTATTGCTTAGCAAAATCTGCCATCATTGTTTCTAAATGTGTGGTTTTAAGTTTTAAGACTTTGTTACTGATAGAAGTTGATTTTGGAACAACTTGTAGGTAATTTACTTATCATGAATCACCTATTTCATATATTTGCTTTGATACTGACAATGCTGACACACTTATGGTTTTCCACTATGTTTTAAAAATAACTGGATACCATTGGTACCAAGCAGATGCCCTTTGAAGTTACTTCACATGTTAAATATGCATTTCATGGGATAGATCTGAACACTGACTATTGCTCATGACAAACGATGTCACATGATTGCTTCTTATCACTGACTTGATGTAAAGGCAATCTTGACACTGAAATTGGCCACTTAAAACAGGTGGTCACTTTAGACAAATGTGAAATTTTTGATTAAACGCTTCTTTTAAGAAACAAGAAAATGAAAACCTTAATTCCACAAAATGATACAGAATCATTGTATGAAAAAAGAAGATATAGACATTAAAGATGATATAGGGGTGTTATAAAAATAAAAACAGGAGTCTTTAAAACCACCAAGGACATAAAGAATTGCATGTATCCAAGTTCAAACGGATGAATATCTCGAATAAGAACTAGTACGTCAAGGCAAACATAAAAACTTGAAAAGAGAGAGCAAAGTTTTATATCTCTTTTTCAAGTTTTTATGTTTGCCTTGACATACTAGTTCTTATTCGAGATATTCATCCGTTTGAACTTAGGAACATGCAATTGTTTATGTCCTTGGTGGCTTCAAAGACGCCTGTTTTTATGACTATTTCAAATAATCACCCGTAGTCAAACCCTATTTATCTGATAAGAGTGTTTTGTTGCAGCATGTTAAGGAAAGCCTGTTTTTGCATAACTGAAAATAAAAACAAAACAATGGGAGGACTTCTATCTGGCCGGGTTAGGTGGGTCGCCATTTTAGGTAGGTGCCCGTCTAAACAGGTGGTGGTTTACTTGGTTTTTACTTGTACTTTTATTCCTTGCTCATCTGTACACACTGTTTTCCCAATTCATTGTTTTTTTCTGTATTTACAACTATTTTCAACAGGCCTTAAAGACAATCAGCTGGTGGCACCTCATCCTCCTAGAGAACCTTCTAACGACAGAGTGAGACGCAGACCCCGCATTAAAGGCCTTGGTCAAAATGGTGTTCCCAGTAATGGTAAAGAGTCTCATGATTTATTTTACACATGTACATGGTTGTAAAAAGTAACAATAGGCATTAATCAATCATGATAATCGATCTGATTATGTCATGATTGTTTTAACAGATGTGCAGTTTTTTTGTTAAGAAGAAGCAATCTTTTTAAAATTCTAAGTTCTAAATGAAAATAAATTACTTAATTACTTAATCTTTAATGAAATTTAAAAGAAAAAGATGTGCAATTCCTGACAAGAGAAAGGTATGCTTAATTGATCAACCAACATTCACTTTCTGATCAAAGGGAGGTAACTGAAGAATTTTGATGACAGTTTTTAGTTTTTTAGGGTTATCTAAGTAAAAGATTGAAAAGTATTGATGATTGATCAATCTTAACATTTCTTAGTTATGGAAGACTCTTTCTTAAGAAGATCAATAAGTGCCCACCTCTACTAGTAAAACATAACGCCATGCAGACATGCTTGTTGTATGTCTGATAGGCAATCTGTGTACAGTTTATTGCTAAAAAAATAATTCACTGTATGATTATTTTTCTGTTTAGCTTGAGGCCATAAAGCACAGTAAATGTTATACTAAAGAATGGCATTTACTGTCAAAATGGGCAGGACCTGATGCATATTAGAAATAAGCATATTTAAAAAAAACCCAACTTCATTATTCATCATCATCATCATCATCATCATCATTTATAGTCATAGTCCATGTACCATGGGTCAGACTTACTACGAAATGGCAGCTCTCCACATATCACGGTTGAGGGCAAGATTCTTGTCAATACCTAGGGTCTTGATATCATCATTTACCACTCATGACCATGATTGATTTGAGCGGCCCATACCTGCCTTGCCTGACACTTTCTCAGCCAGTTGTCCCTCCCTCTCCTCATTACGTGGCCGTACCACCTCAGGCGTCCACGTCTGGCAACTTCGGTTATAGGCGTAATGCCTCCGAGCCTGGTCCTTAGTTCAGTGGATGGTATCCTTGCGTTCAAACGGGAACCACACATTATTATGTTAAAAAATGAACATTATGTGTGTGAAGCAATTTGCTTGCGCAAAATCTGTGAAAAATAAGTTTATAAAGATGTCAAAACCTAAGATAACAAATCTGGTATAATATAAAAGCTAAGACAGCTAAGAGTTTGCATACTTTAGCTAGTTAGATAATTTCATATTGATATGTTAAACATAGATTTCCATGGTAACAGCACCTTATGGACCACAGACTTTATCGTTTTTAATTTTGTTTGTAACCAACAACCTGAAGTGTAACAGAAAATAGTCATATGATGACAAAAAGTTTGTATTATTTTGGTCTGTCAGAAATATTAGGAGATGTTGCTACATACGTCTAAGTTAGCTCAAATGTTGCTCAATGATCAGTTAAATCAACAGAAAAATATCCTCATACATAACTTTCAGGTATCTTTATCTTAACAAGTCATTGTGCTCAATGAACATCATGTCTTCTGACTACTTTTAGTAGTTGTTTAATTATAGTGGCCTCAATTTAGAATGGTCTGTTTTCTATTTCTAGTAGTTGTTTATTTATAGTGGTCTCAGTTTAAGGCAGTATACTTTCTAGTAGTTGTTTAATTATAGTGGCCTCAGTTTGAGACAGTATACTTTCTAGTAGTTGTTTATTTATAGTGGCCTCAGTTTGAGACAGTATACTTTCTAGTAGTTGTTTATTTATAGTGGCCTCAGTTTGAAATTGTCTGTTTTCTTACATTGGATGTCAGTTGACTATGTTTGTGATGTTAGGCATCATCTATTATCTTATCATTTGATGCAGAGAATAATTCCACTTGCCTGGCTTAATATTTGCTTAATAAAATGGTTGCTTTGCATAAAAGTGAGTTAGGCACTTATATCGACAAACATTGATACAAGAAGAACTTGTTTTAGTGTTTTGTAAGTTTTGAAATGTTTTTTCCATCAGTTCTACTTATTTTTGTGAAATTTCAATTCTATAATCCGTTTTTCCTGAGAGTTTTGAAGCTTAATATATAATGAGAATCCCTTAAACACATTTAGGCATGAATTTTTGTCATGAGCTTTGCTTTCCAAATATATTTAGAAAATAAAACACAATATGTCTCATAATGGCTTTTTGATCATTTTGACCTTTTCTGTGCTATATTTTCAACAATTTCGTTTTTGAAAATTGAAGCATCACATGATTTAAACATCAACACAATGTTGTTTTATGTGATTTTCATCATCTTTTCAAATCTACATTTCAGGTGAAGCAAATATGATCTCACCACCAACCTCAGCAATAGTCAGTTCAGGGTCAAGTTCACAAGTAAATCCTGTGGTTCAAGGTCATACCCAGGCACCAAGTTCTGCATCTTCTACTTACAGGGTCAGAAAGTCAATGAAAGACTCTGGTGTAGGCCCTGATGTGCCAGAAATTCAATCACCCAGGAAAGGTAAAGTTAAAGATAAAGAGATTGTATTTAAAAAAAATTGACTTTTAGGGTCATAAACCCATACTGTTACAGGGAAAGGGAAATTCTTAAGTTAGTTCAAAGTAATTAAACAAATAAATGCATTTTCATCCTTCAGCGTCAAGGTTGGCGTGCACCAAGGCTCTGTTCTGAGCCCTCTGCTGTTCATCATCATTATGGAAGTCCTGTCCAAGAGTTTCAGACCTTGGCTACCGTGGAAACTACTTTACGCAGACGACCTTGTGTTGATGGCCAAGAGTCTCCAGGACCTAGACACACAATACACAGCATGGAAAAACGGTATGGAGGAGAAAAGGCTGTGAGTGAATATGAAGAAGACCAAAGTCTCCCCCGCAAATGCAAGCCTAAGAAAAAGTCTGTCAAGTTCCCATGTGGTGTCTGTCTGAAAGGTGTTGGCAGTAACTTAATCTTCTACCCCCACTGTAAGCCCTGGATCCATGGCAGGTGCAGCAGGCTCAAAATAGATCTGATCAAGGCAGTTGACTTCAAATGCCCAAAGTGTAGTGAAGACACGCCACATGACGACCTACCCCCTTTCCCAAATCAAGTCAACTTTGCTGGAAACAACCTTGAAGTGTTGGACAAGGTCTACTACCTTGGAGACATGCTGGATGCGGGTGGTGGAGCAGAATCTAGCTCAATAATGTATAAAACTGTAGTTTATTACCATCTTATAAAATACAGTTAGGCCTCATTTGTCTGACATCGTACGTCCCCAGTTTGATATGTTGGATTATAAAGTTTGTTTGATATCTGAGTTTGATAAAAGTAAAGATCCCATCTGAGTTCCTGTAAATTAAAGCTATTAGCATAGCACAGCTGTTTGAATAAATAAAAAAGGATGTGATAAGTTTCAATAAATCAAACATTCATTTACTATGTGAATGATTACAGCAAGTATGTTGTATGTATTTATTATTGTCTCTTTTTCATGTGCAGGGGACACTTCTGCCTCACCAAGCAGCTCTTTTAATGGCCGTGACTCTGTGTCAGACGTCATCTCCCTGCTTAGATCAGAGAGAGGTGGAGACTTCTTTCAGCATGATAACAGGAGGGACCTGAATTGTGAGTCAGCCATGAACAGTATTGCAGAAGAAGATACGCAAGTAAATAGTCATTATCATTGGGAGGAAACAAGGTTCAGACAGAAGGACAAAAGATCAGCGGGCAAAAGATCAGATGGTGCAGATGTGGAGAGCATCGCTTCATCGTCAGCAAGTGAAGGTTCAAATCTAGGAGAGTATGAGGAGAGTGATGAGTAAGTTCTTACTATTTTTGTTTGTTAAAATATTTCACATAGCCATAAACAGACTAAAGCCTTTGGTTAGACAAGATTTTTAGTTGGCATTTTGTATGCACCTAGGACCTTGTACACAACGGTGCAATCAGTCACATGGCTGATAGCATCCAAACCATCAGTGTTTTGGCACTTGTCTTTTGCCAGCAGGCTCTGAATTTTAAAATAATGGAATTGTACACCCATGGGGACATCTGTCACAGTAAATTCTAATCTTTTGCCTGGCTTTGTAGCCTTAAAGGTGGCTACCCCTCAAGATTCTGGAAACGCAGGGTGGCATGGAAGCTGTCTGGGGTGCCAGAGCAGGAAGTCCTATTGGAACCCCCAAAAATGCAATGGACTCTGGTGACAGCTGTGACGTTCATTGTAAGTTGGCATGTGCTACATGCTTCTTGGCCACACATATTTTATAAAGATGGTTCAAGACTTTTAGGGAAACTTATATATTACATGTTTATATTTGTGTAAATTCTTTAAGGGTTATAGCTTCTTCATCAACACATGTTACATTATACCAGTGATGAGTCTACTTTAACATTGTAAGGATGTAAGGTGTAACACCACTTGTACATACTACCTTAGTCACAGTATACTCACCGGACTCGCAAGTCCTATCTCAAATCCTAAACTTCCATTCTTGAAAAGTCAAGATTCAGCATGACTTGGCTGGTATTTGAACACCCAACCTTTGGTTCTAGAGACAAAAATCTTCACCAGTGTACCACCAGGTTGGCCGATGAGACTTTGAAAAATTGCAAATAAATTGCTCATCAAAGAAATGGCAATAAAAATGCAAAGAATTCAAGGACATAGCTTTAGACTTGCTAGCACAATAATGATTTTGAATTTTGGTCTTGGCTTATTATAATAGACTCTTTTCTTTTTTGTTCTAAAGAGAGAGCAGTGAGACAAACAAGCTGCATCAATTTTTCTCCCCTCCAAAATCTGCTCCCAGAAGAAACATCTCCCCAAGCACTAACGATGCAGAAACAAACCCAGTGAGTTACTTTGATTTTTTATTTATTTAACGGAAATTTATCCCTAATCCATCACAGTATTTCTTATTGGTTACTCCCCTATTTCATTATTTATCTTCAGTGCTCCTTTTGTGTTTGATTGTTGGAAGAGACTTACTGATTTATTTCTTATAATGTGTGCAAACTTTGTTTTTTTCTTTTTTAGTGCGTTTTTCAATCGAGGAAACCTATTATTTTTTCTGAGTAACGTAGGCTTCTGTTTTTTGCTTATTTGAACAAATATTAATTTTAAATTTCTTTTCTTTTGATTATTTTTTTAATTGGGGCGCTTTGGATCTTTAAGGAAAATAGGCATGTGTGTATTGTTCTTTCAACTTTTATTCAACTTATTATTCAACTTATTTTTCCCTCAAAGTCCCACTGTTGATCAATGAAGAGATGGGCTGATCAGTGAGTCAATTGTTATCCTGGTGAAGAGGGCGGCAATGATCAGTGCTCTTGTCTGCTCTTTCTATCTCATTCAAAGTATCTTCATGTAATTTGTTATCTTTTTATGCAGGGAACTACTAGTTTTCTTTGTAAAATGTCTGAAGTTAAGGCTTTCTGAATACATGAGTGAGAAATTGAAAAATAATTCATAAGACGTCTTATTATGACTCAATCGGTTACAAAAATTGGGCCTATAAACAAAGGGTTGTTCTTTATACTAGGACTAATAAGGTAGTATTTACATTGAACAAAATCTGTAACATGGAAAAAGCAGGACTATTAATAGACTTTGTCTTAAAAGGTGGGACTATAAGGGGAAACTAATGTAAAAAGAACTGTTATAGGTTTTTTCAATGAAAACTGCAAGTGCACACATGAGACAGGTTAAAGTCATCTGATTATGCTCAAATGTCATATTGACCTATTTTCCACTGTTTAACGGTTTAATTAAATAAGGATTTAGACAGTTAGTGTTTAGAATTTGATTATTCTTTTTAGGGCATATTAAAATGAACATGTAGAGGCATGATAATGTATTGTATTATCATCAGTGTCCGAACTTAAAAATGGTTCCCTTGGAAATCTTGGATACCTTCTTTTGCATATTCATTAACCATGTTACTATTTTCATTTTTTCTCTTTCCATGAATGATGTCCTATAGTCCAAGAAAAGTTTTGTAAAAACATTCCGCTCCAATGTTAAACAGAGCACAGATGTATCCACACATCGAGGTGCAAAGCTGGAGGATGACTTCGTTAGTCGTAGTAGCAGTGATGACGAAATGATGGGCCTTCAGGCAGCAGAATTCCTCGCATATCAAAATCCAAATTTGACGCCTCGGAAACCTGGCATGGGCTTAATGACTCGACACCACAGTGGCCATAACACCAGTGGCTACAACAGCAATAATTATACAAACGTTTCTAGTCCTAAGTCACGAGGACTTCCATCAAGGCAGAGTGTAAACTCTAGGTCAAGGACTACGTCTGGGGTGGCTCGACCAAAGACATCAAGCAGCCCTGATCAGAAACCAGCATATGACTCAAGGCTATATTCAGACTCAAGGCAGAACACTAGAGAGAGTATGAAAAGTTCTGTGTCAAGAATGAGTAAAAAATCTTTGCGAGAAATCAACAATCCTCTTGGTGATGCAGTATCTACTGTATCTAAGAGTAGTGAGGTGAGTTTGGTTGTAAGTTGTTTATTGTGTAAGTTTCTAGTTTTACATTAATGCTTAAGTTAGATGAAGTGTTATCTTTGAAACCACAAAGGTCAAAAACAATTGCATGTAATTAAGTTTTAAAACGGCTTGGAACTATTCATATATTTGATGAATTCTGTTATCCAGAGACTCAACCTAACTGGTGACAACAGTAGCTCTTGCCCTATTATTATACCCATAGATTGTATTTCTCTATATAATTCAATGTATTCAATTGTGTAGTTATATTCCCTTAACGCACGGGGAACCATGATGCTTTGCGCGTGCCTAGAATCGTCTATTGCGACGACAAGGAAAGCAGAAAATATCGTCAATCAATTTCAGACTTTTTGAAAACTGCCTTAAATCATTTTCCGAGGTTAGGGAAATCAAGAATATAATCCTGATTTTTTAGGCAATTTAAAAAATATGTGTCGCTACTGAGACTCTAACTCTGGCACTGCTTGTTATTAGCTCGACGTTCTAACCACTGCGTCAGCTAGCTCCTGAAGAATGGCATAATATTTTCGTATTTAATCTCACACTACTTGCCACGCTGCGAAACAAGAAATTATACGTCACAATGTGTCATCAGAAAAATAGGTCAACACCCCAACACGAGGAGCCACTTTGTTTATGATTTCAATGATCAGCTATCTAGCCTTTGTAAATTAAGTTTTTATTTATTTTTGTTTGTCTTATTTTATCTAAAAGAGATATAATAATAGTTTTAACGCACATCGTCCTGGATAAGAACTTGAACTGATTAAAATAAATAACTCGCAAGCTCATTAATTATTTCAATAAGTATGTGTTCTTATCCAGGAGGAAGCTGCGTTAAATACATACCTACTGGTTCAAAAAAAGCGATACCCATGGTTTCTTGAACAAAACCTAAGTTTGTTGACAATTTTTGACAAAACTTTGCACACATTAATTTCGATATTGGGAAGGTAAGCACGCATAGTTTTAAAGATCTATCTTTA
>JAUUEB010461614.1:0-11785 GCA_032362205.1 Clione limacina | reverse complement strand
TGTGTGTGTGTGTGTGTGTGTGTGTGTGTGTGTGTGTGTGTGTGTGTGGTCTCCGCCATAAGGTTCATGGGTTATTATTACATAACGTCCGCACAAAACGTTAATTTGTTTAACTAAACAAGTAACCATGGAGAGTGGCACTGAAAGAAATACTTGAATAATTAAATACTCAAATAAATAAACGTGAAGGCAATAATGCAAATCAAACTCTTTCTAAACGACGAAAATGTGAGCAAATGGAACCATATCTGTATTTTTTTTTTATCTAAACGTAATATACAGATCTTAATCAAGACATGTTGTTATCATTAGTGTCATATAAAACAAATACATGTGTTTTGTATTCAAGATATTTCTCAAGAGATAGATACTTTGGTTTTTATAGCATTACAATTATAAATTCGCCTTTTAATAACTAAACTGTGTGAAGCAAAATAGGCGTTGGCTAGTCTAGACTTTTGTATTAATGTTAGATTACTCTTCTACTGCTCGTGCACCTATCGCCATCCCCCAAGCAAGATACATAACCACAGCTCTTGCCGAACCAGTACCTTACGCATGATAAGATGGCGCACTGACCACTACGCTGCCCTCACTCACGTAGTAAACCGGTAGATGTGACTCGGTCTTTATATTCATAAGTTATCTTAATTGATTGATTAATATTACGAAAAACCCAGTTGCTATTTTGGAATTAAAAATGAGAATACCCAGGAGTATTAATGTATTATCTCTTGCTCATCTGGTACCTATGTAAAATAATTGACAAACTTTTAAACGTGTATGGTTTGTAAACATTAAAGAGAAAGAGTTGCGATAAAACTTGGTACGTTAAACAATCTAGGTACGTCCACACATACAAGCTGATTTGTGTTGTCTGTTATCTATTTCCGGATAGCTGAGTCGGTGGAGCACGCGACTCTTCATCTCGATGTCATGGGTTCGAGCCCCACGTTGGGTGAATTCATCTTTATTTTTTGTGTATGTCTTAAATCTGTCTTACACGTTAGGAGAACTATGCATCTGATAGTGCAACTAATAACAGTAAAAGTGACACTTTAGGTGCTGGATGAAACCATAAACCAGCACGGGAGTTTAGAAGTTGCGATATGTGTTTTCCCTCTCCTGACAATTTTATTAAATTCATTTTGTTCAATACGTTATAGTTGCTGCATTTTGTATGCGCATATGTATGTGTGTTGGGAGTCGTCTTAGTGGTGGTTTTCATATGAACATTTATGTCTAGCTTTGATAATCAATTCATTTAGTTTATGAATTTATTTGACTTCATATGCTTTGAGCAGTATCACTTTTGGTCAGAGCCCAGAGCTCAAATACATTAATACTGATGATTCGAAATTGCAATATCGGGAAAATAATATTATAATCCCCACTTTCATAAAGATGATGAATCAGGGTCAAAAGCCTTTCATGTTGACAATTAACTAAAATCTAGACATGCATGCACTTACTCAGATTGAATATACATTGGATGACATCAAATGCCCTTGTTACATCCCTGGAGTATGTAGTCATAACAATAAATGTAGCATGCATTGTACGATAGTATGTAGCTTGTCTATAGTTAACAGTTGAGCGTGGGCATCTTGCTTTGCCTCATCGATGAGCTAACTTCATCATCAGATTCAAAGTGTTTCATGTTACAGGTTGTATAAATGAAAACACCCTTGAAAGCAATCAGCAAATGATAAACACAACACTACGACTTTACCTCGTTACTTATCAAACTATGTCAACATTTTAATCTTGTATTTGACTATACTCCAGTTACGAATTAAACTCTAATTTACTGATGTTATGTTAACTATTTGTATCAAAATCAGTTATATTTCTACAAAACAAATATAAAAATTCGAGATATAATATGAGCTATGAAGACTTTCACAGGAAATGTCCTAAATCTCTTTAATAAATCTAAAAGCTTTTTATGCTGGAAAGCACCTGATTTATGTCTGTATCCCATAAATACTTCCAATCTAAAGGGAGAGTTTTTGTCCGGTTGTCCACGTGTTTTTGTTCTTAGATTACTCTAGATATTAATACACATCTCTAAAAATGTTTCATTTGTTATCCCTACATTAAATGCGAGTGCGATTTTTCTAACGGAGTTTTTGTTTTTGTTTACAGTAATGAACAAGGACATATATTTTTAGGCTACAAAAAACAAAACACGTTATTTCTTCAAATGTACGTTTGTCATTCTCTTACGGAGACAGAAGGTTGCCTACTATTGTCATCATCTTATTCACTCAAATTCCGGGAACTACAACCTGTGCTTGTTAGTTGCTGATGATTAAGGTTCATTTCAAAACAATTGTTTGTTTTTATAAGTAAGCTTTGGACAAACTTTCTCTCCCAAATAAAGATCACTTCGGATATAAGTGTCGGATATAAGTGTCTTATACTTTGATTGAGCTGTGTGGTTGAATGATGTTTCCATTATCTGTCTTGTTAATTGCTTTTCAGCACAATCTATCACACAACTTTTAATCTTCATGCATTGAACATATTTGTGCTAAGGTCCATCTGTTTTCAAAACTAGTATTATTCTGAAATGTGTTTGGATTCGAAATAACGTCGTAATTTTTAATATTGTTCTTCATACATAGATGCGAGTTATCTCAAACTTGGTTTGTGATTGTTTGTTTTTAATATTTATACTTGTTTTAGTCCGTGTGGAATACGGGCGATTACACATGCTGATTTAGCCTGTAACAATTGTGTAAGCATCTCCGGAACTTCTCAGAATGTTAGCCAACATAAACTATGTGTTCACAACATGTGTTCTTAAAAAGAGTCATACTGTAATATTAACGAAAATTGATATCTAAAAAAAGAAAAACTTCTCGCAATTGAATTCTACCAGTTTCATATAAAAGAAGTCCATCGTAGTTTTCTCTCTGTCTGGTTCAAAATGTGGTTCTTTACTTAAGCCTCTTCATTTGCACTCCCAAAGTCTTCTGCTGGTGTTGAGGATCATATATAAAGATCGCCTACATTTTACAATACTAACATTATCAGTTTTTGTATTTTGATAGGACCAAATGCGTAAAAAAATATAGATAAAAAATGGTTGGGAAAAATGTTCGAAACTTACTTTTGCTTTGCCCTAACCCATTCCCTATACACCTATGATCGAGTCTTACAGCATTGTGCATAATTTGAAAGTTTAATACTGGATTCATTAGCAAGTATTGTTGGCCCCCCAGCAAAGTGTGCACTATTTTCCCTCGCATAGTCATTAATGGTGCTCTTTCGTGAATGGTGCGACATCATGTTTTTAAAATGGGACATACATGACACAGATGCTCTATTCCAAAGACAGATTACGTGTGACTTTAAAAACGCAGATAGTTCAAATCTAATAAAGGCAAAAAATCAAGATGTGTTAGCTAAGTTTATAGATCTTTGTATTTTAATAAACCTGACATTGAAGATTATCCCCCAAAGAACTCAAAATCAAATATATTTATACATTACAAAAATAAAAACTTGAGATGATCCCTGAGGGCATAATTAGTTTTAGATAAAATGTAAAGCAATTCATTTGATGAATCTAAAAGCTTTATATGTTGGACAGCGTGTGATTCATTTATTTATCTTGGTAATCTCATCAAAAGAAATCTCATTTTGTTCATGTTGTCCACGTGCCGTTTTCAAAATCAGTTCAGTTAGCGATGCAGATCTCCCAAAACATTTTTTTCAAAAAGTGTAAGTGAACTTATTTTAATTTTTTTTTAGATCACTGAAAATTTGGATTAAAGATGTTATGTTGTCATCTCGACGTGAATATAATTTTCCTTATTAATGTTGAAATATCTTGTTGACGCATAGGCAAAGAGTTTAATAGTATACATGTTGATTTAATCACCACTGCAATGGAACAAAATATAGTGATTTTATACATATAAAAATACAAATAAAGTGATCTTTATCTGGGGAAAAACAGGTCTCCAAAGCGCGATTGTAAACACATTTGGTTTTAGACTGATATCAATCCCTAATAACTACACTCTCGTCCAAAAAAAGTATAAACTTTTATTTTGTAATTAAAAATGTAACCACATGGACTAAAAAGTTGATATTCAATGAATAGGATGAAAAATAGTTTCGCAAACCATTCATTGAAAAAAGTATTTTCAACAACGGGATCCCTTTCTGCACGTGCATATGCAACAAAATAACCATTTTTGTTTTCCCCACAATATTTATATTTACACATCAACAAGTTAAATTCAATCGTCAAAAAAATAAAAAATAACATTGTTTTGTTATTTCTTGATTACACTGCCAGTACTAATTAAAAAAAGAGTGAAATTAAGAACATTGAAAACTGTTCACTAAGCTGGCGTACAAATGAATGCATGCAAAATTTGTATCTTAATACGATATAAAATAGTTTAAACAAAAGTTCATTACAAAATAAGTGATTTAAACAGGATGGTCACATTTTGCACGTCATGTTCAAAAAGAAGATGTAGTTTTCACACAATGTGATGGTATATTTTCTTGTTTTTGTACATTTCAACAAGTTAACGTCAATGGCTACAAAAAGCCGGACTCATATTTTTTATTCTCTCTTGATTACGACGCTAGAACTCATTAAAAAAGTAATCCTAAGAATTTGAAAATTACGTTCCCAATGGCGTACAAAGTTAACCACAACAGTCGCCAAAAAACTAAGCTGGAGGTCAAAGTGACTGCATGGCGAACGCAACTGCTTCATTTGTACGTCAGCGAGTTAGACGTTTTTCAACTTTACTCTTTTTGTTTGTTTTTTTTGCTTAAAATTACAATAAAATATGTTTTTGCATATGCACGTGCATAAGGTGATCCTGATGTTGATAATTATCTTGAGGATAAGCTTATACTCTTTTTGTTTATCTGATATTCATGTTAATTATTTATAAACTTTTCTAATTAAAGGGAACTTCCGGAGATATTAAATCAACCAGACAGACTCTTGAATAGAAGCATTTTCGTTTATTAATAGTGTTGTTGATTAATTTCTTGACTTTTTTTTAAATACGTGATACAGGCATCAAATAAGAAGACGTGTGATATTCCTGGTAGACATCAAATAATGCTTTTGCTAGATTTTCATGGAGATTATATCACCACGTAATGAGATAACGTCGTTATACTTTTGAATTCAAGAAAAGCGTATAAGAGCTAAAGGTTCCTGTATAATTTGTTTTTTTCATTTCGTTGTTTTCTGATTCTGTGTGCTTCTTTATTACTTTCCTACATTTCTATAATTAATTGTGTTTACACACAGAGCCTCTTAATTACTTCACATTCACACCACCACAAACAACATATTGATTGAGAAAAAAATGGACAAATAAAAACAAGGAAACAACAGTGAATATATTAAAAGTGTTTATGTTGTATTCTAATACAGTTATCTCAACGATACGTACCCTTTTGAGAGCACTTAGCGTTTTGCCATGTGTGAGTAATACGCCGTTGTTTATTCATTGAAAGTATATTTTGCACAGTAACGGTGCAAAATCAATCTCGGAAATGCATTACGTTATTTGTTTTATATTTATTCTTCGCTAGAATGAATGAGTTTTTAGCAGGCATACTGATTTTTACACGCTTATGTTATTGCTCATCATATGTTTAGCTCAACTCTTTGGTGCTTAAAGGAGACGGCTGCTATCCGTATTGAGGAGGTTTTTTGTCGACTTTTAGAATGTAGTCAGTCATATTTAGGAGTTTTGCCCGCGTCTTTCTCGGCTACTCTTTCTCTGATTTTCTTCCAAAACGCATGCTACTCATCAACAGTAGTGGTA
Source organism: Clione limacina (assembly GCA_032362205.1). Lineage (NCBI taxonomy): Eukaryota > Metazoa > Mollusca > Gastropoda > Pteropoda > Clionidae > Clione > Clione limacina. The sequence goes on along the minus strand of JAUUEB010461614.1, from coordinate 5,963 downwards.
TAATAGCCTCTAGACTTCTTAGTCTTCACATTATCACTCAAAGCTAACAGTCTTGCAATTTAAGCAACCATATAGACAGCAAATTGAGGATAAGAAAATAGGAAATAATCATGAGTAAAAGACGCCGGATGATAATCGTGTCCCGTTTGTAGTGACCCCGACTTTGACAACAAGTGATAACTAATTAGTGATGAAAATTATACCATTTATTACAACTCCCGTAGACTTATATTAAACATTTAATCACAGTGACGACAAAAGCACCACAGCTTCTTCGCTTGCCCAAAATCAATGTACTAGAACATTATTCAATATCAACCAGCATGTTGACAATTTATCACTACGTATATAACACTAACCGTCGATAAATGATTATATTTACACTGAATGACCCGTTGTAAGTGTATATGTATATTGGATTCATGAATATCAATTTGGTTATCTTTATTCATAAACTGTAATTATGAATTCCATTGAAAAGGTAAACATTGGTCATATCCAACTCGTAACATCCCTCATTTACATTACCTTCCATATTGTTTAACTAGCTACTAGAAGGAGTAGAAGAAAGTATCCACATATTAATCCCACCTAAGGTTATCAATACATACAAGTCATTAAAAAGAGACCGACATGCAAACCTCACGTGCTTCACGCTGTTGTTAATGACGCTTTTTGCTAACACCCCCAACAGTTTAAAGAATGGCAAACAAAATCGAGGCATACTCCTCCTTATGTAACTCGTCATGAGAAGGAGGCGTGTGCCTCGAAAATAACAGATGAAAGAGTTGACATTATGACAATAAGACTGACTACTGACTAATTTGAAACGTGGAGACAAGCAAATAACAAGAATTAGAAGTGAGGGAATTATAAAGATGACATTGTGAAGCTCCCAAGCGAAAAGCAGGACTTAAAAATTCCTTTATAATTTTAAAATGTCTCTATTAGCTAAGGTAGTGCCTTTTGTGCGTCTTTGCAGTTTTAATTGTGTGCTGATTGTTAGAAAAAATAAATAAAAAGATAATTTGTATTCCAAGCAATGACACCATTTCAAAAACGGAAGTTCAATGCAGCGCTTCTTTTGATGCTCATCAGATATATCGGGTGTTCAAAAACAGGTAATCGTAATCAGTTTCATTCCACAAGCTGAATGGAAATAAAAAACGGTTTACCAGACCAATAAACATTTCCGATATAGAACATAAAGTGTGTTGACAGAATACCACGAGGAGTTCACAAACATCTTAAAACCACGGCGCCTAAAACAGTAGAAAGCGTGGAAGGAAGCTCAGTTAGCAACACAAACCTTAAAACCGCGAGGCAACTCACAAACGCGAAAAGTATCACACACATGGGGTTTTCATAGAAATAGTTATGCAGTCGTTGTTAGTTTGCTTTAAGTTTGTATAACGTAACTTGTGTATGTTTTGAAAAATCACAAATCCTTATGAGTTATGGCAAGTGGAATAAAATAAATACTTGCTGGCTGAGTTTATCTACCCAATTAAATGCAAACTCGTTAGATACCGATAGATGAATATCGATCTCGTTAAAACTCGATCGATATTTATTCAGCGATATCTAACTTGTTTGCAATAAATAGGGTAGTTGAAGTCAGCCATCCAGTATTCACTATGTATGTTAACTCAATAAATAGTACAGCTACAGGCTTAATATTTGCAAAATGTATTTAGAAAGTATGATCACAAAAACGAAACAAAATATGTTGACCAAAAACAGCTTCATCATTAGATTTCAAGGGGTCTTTCAAAATATTAGACACCTTGGCAAGGCAAACTGAAAATATTTCCGAAACAATCGATTAGTTTACAACAATCTTCAATTACAATAGTCTTCATTTTTAAATCAGTTTCTTCTATTATGTTCTATATTATGATTCTACTAGCCACATCCCAATCAGATTTTCAAAAAAACGTCTTCTCACCAATGGGTCTTTGACAACGTCATCTTTTTTTCGCGTTGTTTTAAAACGAATATCAGCTGAAACATCACACATCATGATTGTGTTTTCTACAAAATGTAAACGATGAACATGTTTCCATTTGCATTTGTCAAGCAATAAACGTTTAAAGACCAAAACAAGATTATGAAAAAGAATCGTTTGGTTTAGAAATGAGCCTCAATCATGAGCAACTATCAAGCACTGATTGTAGGTCACGGATGAATTATAGTGAGAAAGATGATTGAAATCAATAATAATGAATAAATATTATTTCACAGCAGGGGTAAATAAATGTAAACAATATAAATCAATTATGTGCGGATGAATTAACAAGACATTTCAAACAATAATAAATATTCATGTTTCTCTAAAATTTTCTTGTGTATTACTTTAAAACCTCAAAATCCGTCAACAAAAGCTCACTTGCCTGACATCTCATTTTTGTGTAGGGATTAATAATGCAATGTTTTGGAATGTGTGCATTACTAACTAGAGTTATCTTGGAAACAGCACGTGGACACCCCGACAAAATGTTCTCTTTTAGAATTGTGAGTTTAAGAAATGCAGACATAAATCACGCCCTGCCCAGCATACAAAGCTTCTACATTGTTAACGTGATTGCTGGACATGTTCTGTATAATTCATTGTGAGTTCAGCGCATATCTCGAGTTGTTATTTTTGTTATGTGTAAATGTAAATTATTTTGATGTGTATTACAAACAATCAGTGATTAAAGTTGCGCAATCTGTGTTATCAAGGGTGTGCAAAGCATTTGCTTATGCATGATCGATGAAAAACGATTACTCGTCCAAAACGATATTTCAAATAACTATGACTAATTAATATTACCATTTATGAGCAATGGTCATATATATTCCCTAAGAATTAGATTAACCAGACAGACTTGTGATTCGATCTTTTGTGTTTGTTAACAGTGTTTTTGATAACTGTCTTGGCTTTCAAAATACGTGATACACGCATTACAAATGGAAAACGCGTGATCTTTTAAGGCCTGGTAGACATCAAATAATACTTGTACACGAAGTCACTGGAAATTAGATCATCAAGTATTGAGATAACTTAGCCATATATTGTATGTATTGAAAGCGTTTAAGAGCTCAAAAGTAACTGAATAATATGAAGTCTTGTTTCGTTGTTTTTGCGTCTATGTGTTTTGTTTTTTACTTTCCTATATTTTAAAAATTAATTGTGTTTTACACACAGTGTCTTTTTAATACCTTACATTAACACCGTCACAAAACAACGTCTTGAATGAGAAAAACATGTGCAGACATAAATACTAGGAAACAACAGTGAATATATAAAATTATTCTGTTGCATTATTTTAAGTTTAAAAGAGAACATAAAATTTGATTATACTTTGATGTAGAGAGTCAAAGATGAGCAACTATAGATTTTCCCGTCTATGGTGATCCAAACCTAAACAAAGAGTGAGAACCAGTAGGTAACGACATTGATTCAATTCATTACACCTTCCTATACTTATCGGACAACCAATCACAGTGAGGATAGAAACACTTTAGCAAATTCGCTAACACAAATACAATGTACTAGAATGCTATTATATCTTCATTGTGGCAATTTATCTCTACAGCGAAATTGTATATGCAATTCATGTAGGATACATGAATATTTTCAAACTGACCCCTTTTAAGTGCATGCTCTACTCTAGAGATTTGTATCGATTTGGTAATCTCCAGTCATAAACTGTAATAATGAGTTTTATTCGACAGATACACATTGTCACTATCCAACTCATTACATCCCATATTTGCATGACGTTCGCTAGTGTTTACTACGCACAAAATAAATCAATTGTACATTGTATCTCGTTGGTTTACTAAAAAACTGCAACTAATTTTATACTGATGGTCAATTATAGAAATAGTGTGACCACTAAATACATTTTATCTTTCAATCTATGTAATATAGTTTGCCAAGGTAACCTATTTGCTTTTCGGGATATACTTGTTTAGACCCGATACTACGTATCTGGGTCCTTGGATATTGTCAACATTATTAATGGAAATTCAATGTCAGCCAATGCCAATTCCTCAACCATAAAGAGAAATCACAGCCTTGCTCATTTGACATCCACCATATCAGTAGAGAATATAACAAAGGACCACGTGTTGCATGTTTATATCTTATATCAAAAGGTGATGCCATATATTATACACAGACATGGCAGATAATAGCTTTGTTGTGACAAAAACAGCAGTCTGCTTTTATATTATGAGCAATTTTGCTTCTTGTAAAACTATAAAAGCAACAACACCAGAAGATCAGCCACAAAACATAATTACAATTATATACAATGGAATGCCATTAAACTAATAACTACCTCAAGAAGAACGTCCCTTCCATTGTTATGGACAACAACTGAAATTGACATAACTCGGATACAGTTATTCCAGCGATGTGCAACCAACCGTTGTCTAGTTTTTAAATTCACTTAGCAATTGACTAAGTCTGCTTAACGCGCAGTTCGTCAGTCATTGTAAAGTGATTTTGTTAATATAAAATATTTTATATATACAAAGTATTATAAGCACTTACGTCCTCAATGATACCATAATGGCTATAGACCTTAGTTTAAGGGTGGGGGTCTAAAGTAGAGTAGGGGTGAGCAGCTTTGCTTTTGTTCCGTCCGTAGTGAACCCGAATTTGACCACAAGTTAAAACTCTAGTACGTAATGAAAATGATGCCCTTCATTACAACTTTAATCAAAGTAATGATAGTGACTATAGCTTCTTCGTTCGCACAAATGAGTGTACTAGAATGTTAATAAATCTAAACCTCAATGTTGGCAATTTATCAGTTCGGCAAAATTATATTTAACACCCATCGATGATACAAGAATATCATCACACTGAATCACACTGAATGACCCCTTTGTAAGTGCATCTCTGTGGTTATCATCAGTATTTATTTGGTTATCTCTTGACATAATATTTAATCACGATTTTATTGAATAGATAAACATTGTTAATATCGAAATTGATACATCCACAAGTTGCATTACTTCCCCTGATGTTTACTAACTCAATTTTAAATTATTTATTTTTTTTATTCATAAACATCTAAAAATTGTTGCATTCTGCGAGTCAATAATAATAATAGATTGTCTAGTAAATATAATTTATCGAATTGATTAAGTCGCTGAAAAGATTCGAACCAACTGCATTTTGATCAAGACTACAGCAAAGGAGAGAGGAGAGGGAGACAGGATACGGAAACAAACATAGATTGGAGAGGGAGACAGGAGACAGAAGTTTGAGAGGGATACAGGATACGGAGACATACAAACATACAGGAGACAGGAGACGGAGACGGAGACAGGAGACGGAGACAGGAGACGGAGACAGGAGACGGAGAAAGGGACTGGAGAGGGAGACAAGTGCTCGATACAGATAGACAGACAGGAGACATGAGATGGAGACATGATATGGAGACAGGAGACTGAGACAGGAGACGGAAACAAACGTAGATTGGAAAGGGAGACCGGAGACAGGAGACGGAGACAGGAGACGGAAACAAACGGAGATTTGAGAGGGAGACAGGAGACGGAGACAGAAGCTTGAGAGGGAGACAGGAAACGGAGACATACAAACATACATGAGACAGGAGACGGAGACATACAAACATACATGAGACAGGAGACGGAGACAGGAGACGGAGAAAGGGGCTAGGGAGGGAGACAGGAGCTGGATACAGATAGACAGACAGGAGACATGAGATGGAGACATGATATGGAGACAGAAGACTGAGACAGGAGACGGAAACAAACGAAGATTGGAAAGGGAGACCGGAGACGGAGACAGGAGACAGTAGACGGAAACAAACGGAGATTGGAGAGGGAGACAGGAGACGGCGAGAGGAGACGGAGACTGGAGATTGGATACGGAGACTGGATACGGAGACTGGATACGGAGACTGGATACGGAGACTGGATACGGAGACTGGATACGGAGA
>JAUUEB010461503.1:0-11785 GCA_032362205.1 Clione limacina | reverse complement strand
CGAGTAGTCTTTGAGTAGTCACTAAAAAATAGTAATCATTAAATGAACAAATTCAAAGGTTTAAAATTGAAAAATTACTGAATTTTTTTACATGGACATGTAAAAAATTGAAGAAAATGATGTATTGACAAATTGTGTAAAAAGTTGTTATTCAAAACTAATCAAAATTGAATGAAAATGGATTAGAAATAAAACGCAAAATATGTTGATTTATTTCCCAAATACTCGAAGACTACTCGAGTAGAGTAGTCTTTGAGTAGTTTGGACAGACTACTCGAGTAGAGTAGTACTCAAAAAAATCTGCAATTTCTTGAGTAGAGTAGAAGTAACGAAAAAACTTGAATATTATCAAAGCAATGCCGAATTTTTTTTAATTGGTTTAAAATGATGCAAATTTAGTGAATTTAAGAGCATATTATCAAACCAATGGCCGTGAAGCTGCGAAACTAGGAAAGGATATGATAATACCGTGTCCACAGGTTTTTACAAAGAACAGAGCGGGGGGGGGGGGGGTAATAATTTATCTCCTTGCAAATACGAACTGATGCTTCCCACGGAAATTAACATTTCCCTTGAACTTTCGTCAATTATCCAAAGATATTGTTTAATGGTATGTGTTTATAACAAATATATTTACACCCCTGTCCTGTAAATGAAGCATATGCCCTTGGAACATTTCTTTGAAAGATCTCTTCTGGAACAAGTTTTTGGACGACTTGCAGTCAACGCTGAACTTTATTTCGTCCGAGTAGGTAGCGAGTGTACTGAGCAAACAAGCAAACAAATCACTGTCAGTACAAGTAATAGTGATATATAGGCGAAATTATCAAATGATATTATAATACTGTTTCTCAGAAGTTTTTTTTTAAAATATAGACGTTTAGAAGAAAAAAACAGACTATTACAATGTTCTTTTTGAGTGCCACCGATTTTTCTATCGAGCGTTCAAATTGAAATATATCATTATATGGATAAATCTCGTGGCACCGAGATTGATATAGTTGGTGGAATTTGACCGGGTCAGCCCTGCTGTCTAAAGATGGGTCTGAATCGATCGACATGTATGCGATTTATGGACGTCCATGCCAATAGACCTTACTAAACCTCTTTCCTCTCAGCTAATCCCGGTGCATTCCACAAATTGATAAGGTTGCGGTTTCTCCAACTGTATAACAGCCCCAGTGGACATTGTTTCTTAAATAAATATAACCCCAAATGTTATGCTAATTGAACAAGGATACAAATTTGGATCAGACCTAGACTAGCCACCGATTTTATATTGTACGTTTTGTACCAACGAAACTTCTATTTTCATTTTTGGAGACATCATTTTTAAGGGGTATCCCCAAAGAAGTGTTATAATCAGAACAGCTTCAGTGAAATCATGAAACTCAACCGTTATGAATTAAAACATTGAAAAGTGCATTTAATTCAAAATTTACGTTGAATTCTCTCTTTCTTTGTTGATTTTGAAAATAGCAAAAGTCGTGAAAAGGATTTGACAAACCTCGATAGCGCTGTAGAACCTTACATAAAGAAAAATAAACATGCCCTTTGAAGCATCATTACGTCATTGTCATTAATTCTCCATCACATCTTATTACATTATTCTGTTGACGAGAATTTTGGAAGTTAGGTTGTTCATATCCTAACTTCTTTTGGTTAAAAACGTGTTTATTTAATAGGAAAATCGTATAGGAATCTCATATCCAACTGGTTGTGTGAGTTGTGAGTGTAATAATAGTATAACACTCTGTTGTATTAAATTATAAATCATATGCCAGTTTGACGTACAATACATTGGAAGTCATTCGAGTTTGCTTCTTGGTAACTTCACCACATTTTTTGTAAGTTCCCGGGATCAAATCTAACAGTAATGCATGCTTTCAGCAACTCCCCGCTGGCTATGAGCATAGTTTTCTTTTAAACAATAATTATCTGTGTTTACAAAGCAAGGAAAGAATATTCATTCATTTACATTGAATTTGTTGTTGTTGCTGTTTTGAAGATTACTACAACGAAAATCCTTTGTATACCAAGGCAAGGACATACATCGGAATCATTCCTTTAAAGACAGTACCTTTTTTAAAGCAAGGAAAGAATATTCATTCATAAACAATTATTTTGTTTATGCTGTGTTTAAGCTTCCTACAGCGAAAATCCTTTGTATGCCAAGGACATAAACACCAGAATTCATTAAAAGGAATTGCTTTTTTTAAAGCAAAGAAAGAAACTTCATTCATGAGCAATTATTTTGTTATTGTTGCTGTTTTTAAGCATACTATTGCGAACATCTTTTTCCAAGGACGTAGACATAGGAATCATTCATTAAAAGGCATTTTCCTTTGTTAGAGACACAACACATGATTGTTAACTGCTTGTTTGTAACTACATTGATGTCATGATTACAGTGCTGAAATGTCAACACGCAACAGACTCAGATAAGAACAAAAAATGTTATCAACTGTTTTTGAAATGTCAATCTAACTCATTTATTGGCTGCAATGCAACCGTTCGATCCCTTCTATCACAACAACATCATTACAACACTCAATTTACTGTACTGTTCTTGTGACGTGTGAATGGCTAGGAATGAAAATTATTGATGAAGTGTTAGTACAATTAAATACGATAATTGGGTGGTTGACAATGTCAATTGACCGATGGGGAAAGCTTGGCAAGGCAGCTTACTATGGGATCTGTGAGCTTTGTTTGCAGAATAATCTTAGGTGATGATATTGACAAAACCCAGTTGACCCAAGCTGATGCTTGTTCACATTAGTTCCCCCGAGGACATTTATCCTGCCGACTATTTTAACATTTATTTTTCATGACCTGGACGAGAACTTAGACCAATCCTATTTTAGTTTAATAATGAGATTCCTCGAATTACTCCATAATATAACTGTTTTTATACGTCAATAAATTACACCCTCCTCGGTGTGGTAATGATATCAACAATTTGATATGACTTCATCAGAGAAGCTGTTTTGGCACTGATAGTCCAGCTAATCAGAATGGCAATTTTTAAACAGAACTAGGAATATTTCAGGGAACATGTTATAGCTTTTTAAAGAATCCCTGTTTAACAAAAAACAACGCTTCTTGATGTTCTTCACTTCACTTAGACCTTTACACAACAAAGCAATAATTTTGAGATAAATCAAATTAAAGTACTGAAACAGATATTTTAATATATCTCAAACAGTTCACATTCTTAGATGACAAATCTCAAAATATGTGAGTGTTTTGTATTATATAAGCTCGACATGATTTTATAAAATGAGACTCAAAGAATGCAGGCCTGAGTTGCCTGAACACAGCGCTGTGCTGTTTTGTCCTGTGTTGTGTTGTGTTGTGCTGTGATGCTAAATTTTCTTTTTTTGACGATTTGATTAAATAAGACTTACAACATTGTCCCCTTTGTGTACTTTGTGACAACCAATTTCATTTTTTTAATTCAAATTTCTTAAATAATTTCACGAACGTTTTTTCCTTTGTCTCCTTACTCTGTCAATTATGCTTTAAGTACATCTCATATGTACAAAGCTTCCTCCATTTTTAATTTAAGAATCTACGCACTGTTACATCGAAAAGTGCTTTTTAAGGCGACATTTTAAAATGTCTCACCTTTTTATGCGAAAGTGCCTTCTTTGAAAACCGTGTAAATTGAGCTAACTCTTGTAAAAAACCTACTTATGAAGATAATTTAATGCACATATTAGCTGTAAATAAAAATGGCGTTTATAAGTGAAATCTAACGTCAACAGACTGCAAAAGCACAAACGAAAAGGAGACCGGTCGTAAAAGCTAGATCCATTTAAATGTTGATGAAAAAATATGTGACGTGGCTGCACGATATTCTTGTTTTATTTATAGACACGATTTTAATAACCACCTTTTCGACCTTGAGGCGAAGCATCAATTTTATAAGAATTTATCTGTTGTTTATAGTTTTTTTTCACAGAGCTGATCTTATTTTCAAAAAATCAATCTCATGATCAGCCTTGAAGGGTTTAGCAGATTGAATCTCTTCTTGCCTGAATTTTTCTGTTTCCCCTTGAGAATCTTCTCCGACAATGCACCAGTTTTGAGATTTTATTTTCGGTGTTTGGTTAATGCGATTGACCGATTTGCACAAATAGTTTGATTTGTAAGATAAATTATAATGTATGCGATTACCTTACGAACATTCTGTTTCCAATTTGAGAATCTTCTCCGACTATGCACCAGTTTTGAGATTTTATTTCCCGTGTTAGGTTAATGTGACTGACCGATTTGCACAAATAGTTTGATTTATGCTATTTAATTATGATGTATGCGATTACCTTATTACAAATATTCTGTTTCCCCTTTGAGCATCTTCTCCGACAATGTACCAATTTTGATATAGCCGTATTTGGTTAATGCGATTGACCAATTCGCACCAACAGTTCGATTTTCTGCGAGTTACTTATACGTTATGCGATTGCCCATCATCTAACCCATCTAAACTCAACTACAATCGATATATCTTGTCTATCCACTCATTTAATCGATATATCTTGTCTATCCACTCATTTAATCGATATGTCTTGTCTATCCACTCATTTAATCGATATATCTTGTCCATCCACTCATTTAATCTTAAAAGTAGCCCATCGTTTAACGCATGTTTTGTCTTGAATTTAGTGTTACTTTCCTCCCTCTTCACTTTGTAGTGTCATAGCAGGCACGTAGTCAAGAGTTTTGAAAAGGGGGAACTTAGGCTTGTGTGAAATAAGCCGAAATGTTAGAAATGTGTTCTTAATCGTGTGAATTTAGAGCATTTTGGATCAAATTGGGGGGGGGGGGGATCCCCCATGTCCCCCTGGCTACGCACTTGTGTCAGATGGTGCATTCCGTCTAATTGTCTTGCTGTGATGTAATATTTGAGGCAATGCACGTAAACGAAGATTTTGATGACATAAGTTCAGTGAAATTGATTTTTTAAACTAATTTTTGCGAAAAACAAACATAGTCTGGCTCGAAAGCTTTAACTTCACAAAAGCATAGAATAAAAGGTATTAACACATAATAACCTTGTGAAAATACCTTAAAACCAAAATTTGACACCAAAAATAATGTCCTTGTATCAATTAACTATAAAAAGTGGTTTAATACGGCTTTTTGTTGAGATCCTTAGTTTTCAAAATAAACAGAAAATACCCGGCTATCATCTTGACTTAAGATATAACGAGAGTTGTACAAGCACGATTTTGGTAAAAACAAGTTTATTCACCTCAAAGGACTCAAAATTAAACATGGATAAATAAAAACAAAATTGTATGGTTTGGCATAAGACACCTTAATTAATGTACCTAGACGTCAAGTTTCAATCTTATTTTGACTCATTTGGTAAATAACAGTTTAGAGCCTAATTAGTTGATTGTCCCCCGCAAAGAAAAATATATATATAGTTTGTCTTGATTTAATCAAAAACAGTTTGTTGTGTTTTGCTGCTGAAAAAATAAGCTATGGAGATATCCATATTTTGAAAAAAATAGACCAATACAAACGAGAACGGATAATGATAAAAGCAAAAACAAGATGTGTCCCTTCTTAGCACATGACATCAGTCTATCTAGAGACGGACGATCTGATTATAATGATGATGGAGTATTTATTAGCTTTTACATCTCTTTTATCATAAGTTTGAACAACCAAAGTATTAAATATGTAAACAAAAAAAATAGGGCCAAGGGTTCATAAGTATGTAAAGATTAATGCATTGTTTCTTCATCAGTGGTCGAAAAGGCTACGCCATCATACATGCCAATATTAGATCAACCCTGCCTTTAAGGAAGGTCTGCATGTTGTCTATCAAGACATAATACTCACACAAATGTCACACTTGCCTTGCTGGAATGTCTCATTCCTAAACCCCAAAAAAACATTGCAGACACGCGGTGTACGTACATCAACGTTAATTTGTAGTTTCCTAGAGGTGGGCGTGTCTCATGTACAGTATATCGATAGCGATCACGTGTGACACGCTTTTAAGTCCTGTATTTAATCACATAAAATCCAATTTTATTCCGAACCAAGTTGTTGGCTCTTTAAACAGAGTAGGTGCCAAAATGGCCACACGGTACTTTATATGGACACCCTAATCTTCTTTTTAAAACTGCACGAAATATGGAAAAGTTAAATTTCATTGTTGATGTTTGTTTTGTTTTTATTTAAAAGAAGACTTACGTGTTACAAGAAACGTGTTTGTATAAACCAGAATTAACTCGCATGAATCGAATTATTGATGCCAATTTCCCCTTTTTTGGAAAATACTCAAAGGGGGAACAAAAAAGCAGCCGCAGAGTTGAAATCTGCTAAACCCTTCAGATAAGATTAGCTCAGAAAATAAGATCAGTTCCGCACAATCCTTTAAAACATAAATGCATATAGTTGATATTTTTGCTTCCTTTCAAGGTCGAAAATGTTCTTTTAAAATTCTTGTTAATAAAACGAAGCAAAATATTGTGCAGCAATAGTAAAAATAAGTACAAACGCTTAAAAGATGTGTCATGCCTACATATTTTATTGTCAGCCTAATTTTAAGTTAACCTCGTATTTACCAACATTTGCTCTCTTTGGTCTAGACTGTCCATATCATTCTCAATGTCTTAAATGATCTTAATTCTTTTTGTTTTGTTCCACGACAACAGTTATAGTGTGTAGTATTTTATCCTTTTCTCTGTGTGTGTTTGTGTGTGTGTGTGTGTGTGTGTGTGTGTCTGTTTACACGATAAGTTGGGTAAGTTTTCTCGAATCTCTTTCATCCATTTCAATTCTGAAATATTTGTGATAAATTAATTGAGTTATGGCCCTTATTTTGCGATATGCTCTTTGTCAGTTTGGCAAACACGCCGTGGTCACATCTTCAGAGTTAATAATCTGAAATCTTGCAAATTCTAGAAAGATTTAAAAACGATTTTCTCAATTTTTTGAATAATCAGTAACCCCATTGAGTATTTTGCTATTCATCTTTGTTAATTTTTGCGAACACGCTGTGGTCCCATCGTCAAAATTATAAATCTGAAATCTTGCAAAAAAATCTATTTTTGACAGTTCATGTACGTTCTTTAGGCATTGACGCATCAATTCAATTCATTTCAATCAACTTTATTTTATGACATCGTTGGCAATAGGACCCTGAAATAATGCACTCAAGCTCTTCTAGGGACCTTCTAAAAATAACTTTATCATCTTTTTGAAAATATGTGTTTACAGAGTCGAGTCATGGCCCTTGATTCGTTTGGTATGCCATATATTTTTTATTACTTTTTATGGTCTTGGTTGTACTCTCTACGAGTACTCATTTTTTTGTTTTGTTGTGTCATCTAGCTTATACGGAATCAACTTTTTGTTCACCTTCACCATAGAGAAGGCCTTTTTCATATTTAGACTGCAAATCTCTATATAAGCTCTATATTTTAATTTAGAATTATGATGGCGCCTTTGTCGGCTAATCTTCTTTTTATTTCCAACCACCAGTGAATGTATATATAGCGTGCGCTCACGGGACATACGTTTTATCACTTGATTACCAAATAGTATCTAGATGTGCATGTTTATGTGTGCACTCATAATGAAACAGATTTCGCATGAGGGGTTAACTTCAGTGCCTCGTTCCACGATGGCCACTCTGTACACATTTTTAAACATTAAGATGTGTCCAATGGCGGGAGTCGAACCAGCAGTGTTTAAGACAACTGGATCTGAAGTCTGGTGCCTTAACCAATCGGTCACTGTGCCCCTTTCAGTCTTTTAACCTTCTATCTTCAACTTCGATCCTGCCTTTATGTCCATCTTGTTCTATACTTCTACCATTTTCTAATTATTGTCCAATGTCGTTAATGAAGCAAGCGATGATAGAACCTTGCTAAATACATTTGCGTATTTATATTTACTTTAAAAAAACGCACGCACGCGCGCACCACTTTTGACTTTCTATCTTCATTTTTCGATTCTCACAAACTCAGTTTTTTTTACTGGAACGTAAAGGCACACGGTTCATATCAAGCTCTTTATCATTATCCTCAATTCATGTGCTACATCACATCTATCCTTCTGACTGCAGTATTCAAGTATACGTCATACCCTTTCCCCTTCATCTGGTCTCCATTAAATACATGTTTTCCTCGCAAATAATCTACAGTATCCAATCGTCTCAATCTAATATGTCTAGCAATTTTATAAAGATTTTAAACATGTTATCTTCTTAAGAGAGAAGGAAATAAATATAGAGAGAGAATTGAAAGAAGTTTATTTAATGTAGTTGTATGTATAAGTATGCGTTTGCCAACATAAGCATTTATGAACACTGAAATGTGAAATATGAGAGAGATATGTAATAATTTGTCTCTTTGGCTGGTCATTAGTTTCCTAGATATTGTATCAAAGTAAATAACTAGAAACATGAGTACTCAGATAGAGTACAGACCCGAAACCGAGTAAAATAATAATACATTTCCTTAGTGTACCATGTCAGCATTACTTAAAAATATAACTTTATCAAAATGTCTATTGAAAAACATTGAGAAAGTTAAATTCCTTCTTGGATCGCAATCAATAATACGCTTTAAACGATTTATTAAGGATCGTGTGTTGCGCGGCGCAATATAACGCTGTACACTCTCCTGCACGATAAAGTTGCGCACTATTGAACGCCCGCGCTACCAGAAAGTAAAAACCTGCCGAGTTTTTCTCTATTATCCCTTGATAATTAGTTATGATTCAATAACTCTGTCAATTGTTAACGGATATTGAGGGAATTAAATAGGCGTCTTCATCGGGTTGAATTACAACATCGTACACGATTTCTTTCTTGAGTTAACGTTGCCACAGACAGACAAACGCGTATCGTCACAATACACTCCACGAGTAGTAAATACTCGGTTTCGGGTAATAATTTACCCTCAAAATGACGGCACATTATATTTGTTACATCTTATGTGTATGTGGTTAGGATGTACAAGAAGACATTCTTATGGACTCTATAATAAACTTTAAACAGAATTAGGTTTGTTAATGCTATTTATGATGGTAAAGATGTTTTGTTGTAAAAAAAAAAAAGCATTATACAAATGTGTCTTTTTTAAGTAAACTCTTATCACAGAATAATTACCCTACATCTTTTTAACTCCACAGCCAGAGAATTTACTCTTTTACTCCCCTAAAGAAGACTCAAAGATCATGATCAGTGACTTCGGTCTGTCAAAGATTGAAGGTTCCGGTATCATGGCAACCGCCTGTGGAACGCCGGGATACGTAGGTTAGTACCCACGTTTTTGTCATTTTTTTCATGATGCTTTTAGTTGAGTGGTTATTACTTATTACATCACTGCAGTGTCTCGTTGCTTGGTGACAATGTCACTGCGACACAATTTTTTATAAGGACCATGTTTATCGAAAATTAATTTCCGTTACTGTGTTCAGTCATAAAAGCAACATTGTACACAGGAAACAACATGATAAGGTTTATTATCATGTTTACTTTCACAGAAATACTAGGATTATTCTGTCTGGTTTTGTCATTGGGTCATTGGGGTCAGCTTAACATCATAAAATGATTGTCTCACCTGTCTAGAGAAAAAGACATAATAATATAACTACTATGCTGAAATGAAATAGTATTGTGTTCTATATTTCTCTTATTAACTGACGGGACTTGTTTGATTATCTTGTTAAATAAAATGGATTTTACACAAAAGTATATTGTCACCTTTGCTGACGTCTTTCTCTCACTTTTTCTAATCCTCTGATTCCTATCATATGTTACAATGTACATCAGTGTGGATTCAAAGTGCGGTAGCGCTTGAATATTATTTTAACAAACAGGTCTATTTATCAACGAAAGGTGTAAGGAATGGTGAAGTTACCTAATGTTTAAATTATTATTCGGTTATTTTAACCCAGACCGCAAAAGTCATTCCCCTTTTCACTCAACCAATCATTGCTGTTGATTTTATCCATCGATTTCCAGGGTAAGACAGTGTGTTGTCTCACTAGTAGCTCTATCCAGAAAGTCGTAGGTCAAATAGTCCTGGTTCTCCATTGATAGTAATATACCTTGTTCATTAGACCTAGGGTATTCTTCGCTGTCCAATATTTAAGCACTAGGGTAATCCTAAACCTTCACAAGCCGTCTGTCGATATCGGCCAACCCTAGGCAAATATCAACTTTCACCCCAATTTGAAGAAATTACGTCTTCTCACTACTCAACGCCAGCATCTTTGAACGTGATCCTTATTTGGAAATAGTTTCAGTTTACTTAGGGATCAATGTGGTATAGCTTTGTACTGTAACTGTGGTCGTCACATTATGTCTCCTTTTTGGTTATTTTTTTAGACTTAGTACTCTGAGCTATGTGTATCAAAAATTCAATCCTCAGTACAGCATTATTATCACATGAACTAAATGTACCAGCTCGACAACAGAGCTTTTGTGTCTTGTCTCCCCTTAGAAACTTTCTATCTGATCTTTTATCATCATTAACGGTTACATTAGGATTGGTCCATACGAATCCTCGACAACTCTTTCAAAGAATAATATGTTTTAAGATCCTTTCAGCAGTTTCTTTCTTGTGTTTAGTTTGTAATGACTTGAGTGGGTTGTAAATATGTAATGGATGTTTGGCGCAAACAGTGGAATAATGAGATGCCAAGCAAACAGTTGAATAATAAGATGCCTAAACAGTTGAATAATGAGATGCCTTTTGATCAATCGAGAAGACCTTGAGACAAATGGCTTCAAGAAGAAAAAATAAAGTAGAACTTTTTTCGAATCGGGACAAGTACGAAAGAGACGAAAAAATACTAAAACATCGCAACTAAAACCACTGAATCAAAATATTGTGAATGTTTTTGAATTAGCTTTGACTTGTAGAGTGGAAAAGCCCATTTTAAATAGGGAATGGCTCAATATGTTTTTTAAATTTCATAAACATTACACAGCGCTCTCATGTTCTTATATACAGAGTCCCCTTTTAATAACTTTGACTCAACTAGTTCACGTTAGCGTTAAAAACTTTAACATAGAATATTGTACTTCATTTGTTTTTTAAAACCCAAGAAATAATTATAATATGCAAATTTGCACCTTTCATTATCAGTTTAGCAACTAGGGGAGCTCGTTTGCCGCGATTGGAAAGCAATGATTTATCGAGATTAGTTAAAAATTGTGCGAATTTAGAACATTTTGGATCTCAAATGGGGGGGGGGGGTGGCTTTCCCCCATGCCTCCTGGCTACGCGCCTGTGCACATGTATTCGAACTCTTAGCTAAAGTAGGTAAATTGGCCTTCTTAGTGTAATAACCGACGGTCATCGCTTTCGTTTGTCCTAAAAAGTGGTCAACATGATGATGTGAAGAAAATGTAACAATAATTCTCAATATGTTGTGTACAATAGTAATATCATTTAGTCTTATCTTAATAACCAAGTATTCGAAATGATACAAAAAGGGTTCCAGCCATATTGAAAGAAAGGTAAATCAAAATTAACCTCTCTGTACAAATTAAACCAGCATAAGATGCAATAAATCCTCTGGCTCACCAAAACTTGCCAATCTTTTCCGGTCGAGATGGAACTGTTGCTCTTCAATAAATCTCTCATTGATTTGTGATTTTCCCTGATGTGATCTTGTCTGCTGTTAGATATCTTGTCTGCTGATAGATATCTTGTCTGCTGTTAGATATCTTGTCTGCTGTTAGATATCTTATCTTGTCTGCTGTTAGATATCTTGTCTGCTGTTAGATATCTTGTCTGCT
>JAUUEB010461392.1:0-11785 GCA_032362205.1 Clione limacina | reverse complement strand
GAATGTGCATGTGTGTCTCCGTCCTGCCTGTCAGGGGTAATATATGTAAAGTGCTTTGAGCTTACTCCAAAGGAAAAGTGCTATATAAGTGTCATTATTATTATAGATCTCTTAATGAACACATAACATAAAGTGTTGGCATCCCCACACTATTAAAAGCCTTGAGAGTTTTTGCTAGACATTAGCATTGTGATTTCTGAGTTTTGTTGTGTGTATGTGTGTGCTTGTTTACATGCTTGTTTTGGTATAGGTATATGTTTTCAACTTTAATTTTTATCAAACCTAGTTTTATATGATATTCATGAGACTAGACCTTCGTGTCTGACCCTACATTTATCAATTTATGCATGACCATCTAAAAAATGACTGCTGTGTTGATTCTCATTTATGGTAAAATTTTAAAGAAGGCAGGTGGCAGTAGGGCAACTTCTTTGCCTCACATGTGAATGGGGCCCGGATTTAAATTTTGCTAGAGCCCATGATTGCTGTAACTCTCCACAGACTTAGTCCTTTGGTGGGTTAAAAATTGGACAAGGTGCTTCTTTGATATAACGTTTATGTGCTGTGATGTGTGTAAATCATTTACAACCACTGTACAGTGCCTATCCCTTAGGCTGGAAATAAGACATCTTACTCTTCGGTCATATATCAAATAGTTATGGGTACTTAGGCTTTTAACAAGACAGTAATAAATGTTCCCTGCATCTCATAAAATGTGTGGCTACCATGTTACTGGCTATAATGCTACCCTAATGACCACATGGGAAATTAAAACACCAAATTTTGGTAGATACTAGATGGCATCTAAAGACTCTTCTTCTATCCTTAACTGACAATTAAACCTAAGTCTCATGTATAAAATTAGCTAAAAAGGTGAATTTAAAAGGTTCTACCTCAGCTTCCACTCTAGCACTCTGAAAAACAGTGTATTTTCCAATGTGGGATAGTTTGGGCATAGGGAAGCAACAAACTGTTAGCATGAGCATGTAATGTAATCTTAAATACAAAATGTATCAATGTGATTAGCTGGGTCTGGACTGCTTACAGGCACTCAAAACTAAATGCTGCATTTCTTTACCATAGTATAGACATTTTCAAATAACCCAAAATAATTGGAATCAGGTCAAACAGGCAGCATATCAGTATCAGTAATGTAGCATCATATCTCTGTTTGCTTTTTACCTCTTAAGGATTGATTTCTCTGTAAACAAAGTCTAGTTTTTCTCAACAATTAACTGATAGCTTTGATTGGTTATGCAGGACTGAGCCAAAACCAGGCAGACCAACTTTGGGAATGTTTAGCCACCAACTCTGAGAGCTGTCAAGATTGTCTTAGTTGGTTCTATGATCAGGCTCGGGGGAAAGAAAACCATGCCTTACACTTGGACACATTTAAGCACATATTTGTCAACAAGGTGAGCATTTTAACCTTTCTTATGTTTAGAATATAGTTGGATATGTATTTTTGAGGAATTCTGTATTCTTTTGTAGATTACCGTCTGCTCTAGATAACCATTACTCTGTAATAAAATGTCTTTAAAAACTGTATACTATATACCTGGTTTTTTCCACGGTCACCTTATTTTCGCGGTTTTCGCAGTTGGCATCCAGTCCGCTAAAATAACACGACCGCGATTTGGGTAAACTAGACAACATGCTATCATACCATAGCAACTAAAGTAGGCTAGACTATGAATCCGCAAAAATAACAATCCGCGATTTGAAAGAATCGCCCAACCGCAAAAAAAAGGTGACCGCGGAAAAAAACAGGTATACAGTATTATAAATTATTATGTGAATTACAATTCTAAAAGAACTTTAAATCTAAGAAGAAATCTTTTCGAACATTCAAAGACAAATTTTTCAAAAGTTGAAATACAAAAGTTCTTAATTGTAAAAAAGATAATTTTTTACCAAACATATGAATATTTTTGTTTCAAAGTTTAAATATATATAACACAAAATGCTGTAAATCCTTCTCTTAAATATGTTTATCTTGGGAGTGTTTGAACAAATCATTCAATCAAAAACAAATGAATGAAGAGGACTGCTTCATTGTTGATTTTCTCCATACAATTTTCAAATTCTAAGAATTAAAAAAAAATGTCTATGTTTATTTGTTTGCTTCTATTAATTTAGACAATGAATAACCAATCTATACTGCATTGTCAAACATTAAACATTTCTGCTTCATGCTTTTACTAAAATATATTCAAATTTTTCAGAGTAGATAGATTTTATAATTTTAAAGATATTGTTATTTTTATTATGTAACATATCATGAAACAGATCTTTTGTTTATTAAGGTTTCGATGATAGTGGTCTTAATTTTTTTACAAAATTAAACAGAATCATATTTAAATTTAGTCAGATGCTAATACAAATACTATTAACATTTAGAAGATATAGAGAAAGTATTTTTCAGTTTAACTTTTGCAATTGTATTTGTTGCATTTTCTGATACCCATATAACTTAGATTACTTTGTTTATAAAAGGAACTACCTTTGATTAAATGTGCATATGCAGGTCTGTTTGTACTCAGGGTGTGTGTCTAGGCCTTCACATGTGCATGTGTAATGAATTTCAGAGATTTTATATGATGTCCATTGTTATTCAGATTCAAAAGCATAAACTCTATGTTTTTCTTTTTCAGAGGAAAGGAAGAAACGAAAGAAAGAGGAGAGGGAAAAGCAGCTGGTGAAAGATTTGTTGGAGAAAAGAGTTGCCTCCCATTATAAATCTCGTATGTCTCCCTACATGGAAACTAATGTCCAACGTTACACTATCTCTGATGAGAAAGTCTTATGGGAGGTGAGAACGTGTGTCATCATCATCATCATCATCATCATCATCTTTTCAAAGTCTATTTGTCCATGGTATATGGGTTAGACTTTTTGCAATTTAATAGTAATAGCAACTCCCCATGCATCACGGTTTAACACTAGGTTTATGTCAAAGCGAGTTTTCTTCAGATCTTCTTTGATCACCTTGGCCCATGACTTTGGGGGTCCGCCAGGGTTGCCAATTGTGTCAAGAGATTGCACTCTCCTTAACCAGAGATCTTCGTCTTTTCTGATAACTTGGCCATACCAGTGCAGGCGGCTATGGTGCATCAGTAACACCAGTCTTGGCTCAGAGGTCTGAGCTAGAGAAATAATCTTTTGATGCACTATACTTCCAACATATCATGTCCAGCATATCTTAAAGTTGTTGACTAGTTATTAATTCAAAGTTTGAATAAATGTGTTTGTGTCACACGCTAGATTTGTCGGTAAGTCAGAATATTCTGGTAAATTTTCATTGAACTAATGAAATAAATCTTCTGCTTGTGTCCAGATTGAGTATCCAGAATACAGCCCTCCGACCTTCACAGACATAGAAGTTTTGAAATGTCCGAAAAACGCTGATGAAGATCTGATGGCCATGTAAGTGACATTTTTCTATATTTCAAATATACATAAAATCTTACGAATGTAAGAACTTATAAAAACTTTACAAGGAAATTTCTTTAACAACCATTGATTGTCAGTTTTCCTGAAATCTCAGTGGCCAAGTCACATTTTTAACCATCAAATTTTTGCCATAAACTCAATATGTATATTATCTGTGTAATGTACAAAACATCCAAACTTTTGTCAAAAACATTTGGACATTAACAATCAAGTGGAACAAACTCTATGACTCAGGTAATCAGTAGAATTAATGCAGTTACATCCCTTTCATTGATTGTATTCATTATTAGTTCTAGTTTTGTGAGGCCTTACAACATTAAGTTATTGGATAGATTTCAAGATTTAATTTCACATTTTACAGTAAAAAAGTATATGGGAATAGTTCTCTCTGATAAAATCTTTTAATCTCATCGAGCTGACTGTCTAACTTGCAACTTTCAGAACTTGAAAACATGAACACTTGACTCATTTCTCTATTGCAGGAACCTAGACAGAAGGAAGGATTTCTATAAATTCAACAAAAATGACCCAAAAGGGGTCAGTCGAGAAAGTCTTCACCAAGAATACAAGATTGTGGATGGTCTGCCAATTAATCCCATTGGTCGTACAGGGTTGAGGGGGCGGGGCTGTCTACATCGTTGGGGGCCAAACCATGCTGGTGATCCTGTTGTTACAAGGTAAACTATTTTTGTATAATTTCTATGCACAAATAATTTTGTGGTGACAATAGCAGAAATAAACTGCTTTTATTTGTTTTCCCTGCATCATGATTCTATAAGGGTAGTTTTGCACCATATCAGCATCCTTGGAGGCATACATAATGGTTGCTTGTAAGGATCTTAGCATACCAGGTGTCTTTTTTTGCATAGATTCAGAGATATATCATCTTTTCAAGTTGTATTTTTCACAAATATCTTCAGTTAATTAGCTCAGTTATGTTTGATAGAGTCATTTGCATCATGTGATGTACCCATGTTTTTGTAAAGGCCCATTCCATATTAAGTGGTCCCATGATTTTGGCAGTTTGGAGGCTGTTTCTGTTTTGCTACCCACCCTGGTTTGGGACCCATAGGTTTTGGCTTGCCCAGGTGCCTTCCCTGGGCGTCGGACCAGCTAGAACGTCTGTTTTAAACTTGACAAATAAGACAAAATATATGAGAAATGAGACAAATTCTGGTAGAGTGCCAAGGGACTCTAGAGAAATATTGAAATTTGTTTGGATCTCGTAATTTATAGGACATTTTGTTAAATAGTATCTTGTGTTTGCACACAATGTGCTGGCTAACTGTGGAAATGTTTTAACTGATAACTGAAATAAAAGGGAAAATAGAACAGTTTGAGTCTTTGCTGTTTTGTTAAATATTCTGAATATCTTGTTAACAATCACACTTATAACCCTCATCTCTTCGATATTTAGCTGCTGCATTCAGTGACACAAATTTCCTCCATTTCTCTCTGTTCTGACTTCCATGCACCAATTTCTGTAAACTCTGGCTATGTTGTCTGTATATGAGATATTTGCTCTACCTCTTCCTTTTTTCACCTCCGCCTTGCCTTAAAATGCTGTGACCACTAGGTCAAACAATGTTAACAATAATGATCATTATTGTATTTTCAGACTTTGGGGGACAGCGGTGGCCCATATGATGTTATGTTATGATTAAATACTAGTTTTTTAATATATTGAAATAACGTAAGCCTTGACTGGGTTGAATCAATAGGGACTTTTTTTAGCCACAATCATTTACCCTTCAAATATTTCTTAATGGCAACTTAAACGTATTGATTTACCTTTTTTATTGCTTATTTTCAGATGGAAAATGCTTCCAGATGGTTCCTGTGCTATGAAGGACAGTAAACCTGTACTCGAGTTTGTAGCTATCCAGAGGAAGGACAACGGCTTATGGTCAATTCCTGGGGTATGTGTCACTGGCTTGGCCATCAATACTTGTAGATATTTAACTGTTGTTCGGTTAGCATACATATTTTCAGGTTAGAAACTTGTTCTTGGATATAATCAGTGACCTATCTTCCTGCAGTTTCACTGTACAATGTGATAAGAGCGTTACCTATGGCAACCTGTTACGAAACACATTGCCCTGACCTCTGAAAGTAATCTTTTGAGTTTGTAATTTTTGTTTTAAATAAATTGCTGTGGTGTAAACAACGCAGAAGATACATAAATTAATTTGAATATAATTAAATTTGAAACATTTACCATCAAGAGTTTATTGAAGCTCATCAGGAGCTTTCGTCGACCATGCGATCGCCTTCGTCAAGCTGAACTGTTTGTCACATGACCATATGATGACGATTGGTCATGTGGCAAAACAGTTCGGTAGATGGGGTTTAGGCAGTGTCATTCTCTCCCTGAATTAATAAATTAATTACTTATTCAAACATTAGTACGTGTAAAATCTCATGATCTATATTCTATTTCCAGGCAATCTGTGAGCCAGGAGAAAAGCCATGGCATATTCTCAGAGCAGACTTCACAGAAGATGCCTTAGGATCATTAATGGAGGATCCAGAACAACAACATGACATCTCTGTTAAGTTGGAGGAATTATCTAAGATGGGAGAAGAGGTGAGACATTTTTAAAGCTATTTGCGGAGCACTTGACTTTCAACAAGAACCTGTGTCTCCACATGAGATATTTAGAAAAATACTATGGGCATGCACACTAAAGAATGCACACTAAAAGTTTCTGAATTCAGACTAATAGCACGCACAATGTGTTACTATACATGAACCAAGAGATCACACTAAAAGTTTCTGATTTAATAACAATGGTGCACATAATGTGCTATTATTGATGATTACCTAGATCTACAAAAAACATTGGCTTGGGGAGGGTGGGATAATGGCTGGACTTTACTGATTGTCACCAATCTGAATTATTCCAGTTGTTGGGCATCTTGTTTTCTTGGACATTGGTGTTAACAAATGATATGTGATGTCAGTATGCTGTGGCTGGGTTAAATGTACAGTTAGTACTACACGTTATATTATTTGTTTGAGTAGCACTGATGCCAATATAACCTTCCATGGGTTTATGATGATGTTAATCACCTAGCAAAGTTTGCTGCAAACTTGAATGTTTCATTGTAAACACTAAAACATAACCACATTCTCATTGCAGGTGTACAAAGGTTATGCAGATGATCCAAGAAACACTGACAATGCTTGGCTGGAAACAAGAGTTGTAAATTATCATGATGAAGACGGAACTATTTTGGAAAACTTTCAACTGAGGGTAGGTTTTGTTTGTATTAGCCTTTGTATTTATTTTGTAGAACAAAAGTTAATATAAGAATAACCAAATAAATGGATAGGTTTTTTTTAAGTACTAAAATTTTAACCTTATCTCTCACAACTTTCAGTGGACCTCACATAGTGTCAAAAATTGCATTGTATCTTGAGCCCAATCGTTTGTGACTTTGTTTTCACTTGGTAAGTAAACCTGTAATTGATTTAGTTGAGTACTCTTGTTTTGATTTTTTTTCACCAACAAATCTTCCTCATGCGCAACTTAAATACAAGAATTTTTTTTTTTATCATCAAGCATGAATATTTGTCCTACTGCAGGGATAGAATCACATACTTCTCAGACCCCTTGATCTCTAGTTCTGCACTAGTTTTTAGCATAATGTTTACATTTGTGTTTTCAGGCTGGTGACGATGTGCAACTAGTGACGTGGCAGACTGTGTCAAGCTCCCTTAGTCTACACGGAGCACATGGCTTCTTCCTCAAGTTAGTGGCTGACAAGCATAAGGCTGCTTGGTCTGCTTAGGAAGACAATGAGTATATCTCCTGGTCTTCTGGTCCATGAAGTTTAGAAATCATCCAAGATGGTCTTTCATGGCATGAGCTTCCGATTCTGAGTATTCAATGTCACATGCACAGAGGACCTTCTTGAAGGTGTCCTTCTATCAAATGTGTTGATGTTCTCTACAGCAAAAATCCTACAAATCAAATTCTGTACTTGGTATGATTGAAGAGAAAACAGATCTTAATTCTTGATTTACTTATGCTTCAACGTCCTTCATAGCATCACCAGCGCCTGCAGTATTGATCACTGATACAAAAAGACTGCTGCTTCCTAAGAATTCATTTCCATGGTGATGTAGAAGCCATCAAACAGTCATTCAAAGTTTTTAAGCTCAATATAGATTGGAATATAACTGTGAAATTATATATAACCTGACCTTTGAAATTATGTATTTATTGTTGTTCATTTTACTTTAAGATCATACAAAAGATATGTTGCTGATGCCATAATATATATGTTATATTTGTATAATATTTCACATTTTGTATAGAGATTGGTGCATTTTGTCTTTTCAACTTAGACCTCATTTGATGCAGTTGTAATGACAATTATACCCCTATAGGTATTTGCAAAGTCTTGTCTTAGTAAAAATAGTAAAGAATATTTTATATCTTGTATTTCTTACCCTTCTGGGAAGCATACAATGGAGCTGCCCTTGAGGCACTTTTTAGCATTGGAGATTTTGTTGCTTTTTACAAGTGGGCATTCGGTTATACCTTAAGAAGTTATAAAATGTATATTTTTATGGACATTTTTTTGGTAGGTTTTCCACTTATTTTCTGTACTTGAGTGAAGAAACTGGTTTTTACCTAGGATCATACCTGTTCCAAGCCCATGCCTGTGACCTTTGAGTCATTAGTATATTTTTAAGTTTTCCCTTATCCTTAGTGCTAGCAACTTTAGGTATATTGCAAAAGAGATAACTTTGTAACTTTTTTACGTGAAGCTTTAAAAAACCTGAGCACTTGCTTGTACTAGGGTGATAATAGAACTTTGATTGAGGAAGTTTTACTTGGAGGATTATGAATATTTTGAGCATTTTTTAATTCAGGTTTGAAATATTGTTAGAAAGATGCCATGAAAATGTACAAAAAGATGACTGTTTTGTATCTATATTGTATATTGCTTTACATTGTTGACGATATATCATATGGCTGTTATTTACTTTATATTTTATATTAATTATTATTTTTATCATTGTATGTGTCATATTTAATTCTGAAATAGGAATTGTGTCTTAAGCGATATAGCCAGGGTTGCCCTCACTTTTAAACATCCCTCACCAGACTTTCAGCTGTTATTTTCCATCTAAAATGTGGATGTTAGCAATCCTCTTTTTTATAACTTCAACAGTTTTGACCTTCAAAAACAAAACAATATAATCTCAAATCTTGTTATTTAACAAAAATATTTATTACAAAGTCCTCAAGATTTGTGTTTTCACACCTCTTTAATGGAGGTGAATGCCCTCTCGACAGACGTTTAGTTTTGAAATTGCAACACTGTATAGCAGTGAATATATTGCATGGTTTGTTGTGTTGAAAAAGCTGTGCATTATTTTCTGGTTCATTTTCTTTGTATTTCAATTGTTGATTGCGCAAATTGACTTACTACAATTTATTTTAAAATATTTGCTTTATATTGGTCATACAATATTATGTGTTTGTGAATATTGTGGAATTCAACCAAAGAAATTGCACAAAGTAAAGGGAAGGAAAAAACAGCCAACTCTATTGGTCCTTCATAGCTTTTCATTAAAGACTGGCTGCAAGCCTTTCACAATGTGAGCTCAGTTTTAGGCTGATTACCAAGGTGATTTCAATGTCATAACCAGAACTTTACAATTACCACAAATCTGATACAATATCATCACATATTATGGTTTGAAACAATACACAAACATTAGAATCACCATTTTAAAAAAAGTGCTGTGCATTACAAAAGTTCAGTTGTTTTTCACTGCTACTTTATATCTGAGCACAAACTGGCTCAAAGGTTGTAACAATATTTATTTCACTATGGACAAGTAAAGTTAAATTGTGTTATAATGTGTGTAGATAGATGGATACGATATGCTACTTAATCTTTTTTTTTTAATATGCTACTTAATCAATACACATAAGAAATCTCATTGCAATGCAATGGATATGGTCAACTGTATATAATTACATACTTTATTTTAAATACATGATGAATTAATGAAAATCATACATTAAAAGAATCGTTGAAATAGAAAAGCAATAAACAAACAGCATTTTCAGTCTGCACATGAGCAGCCATCATAGTTTGGGGGGCTAAATACTATGAACTTAAACCCCCAAGGTGTGTCCAGGTATCTCAATTCTCAAGTTTGCCTGAAATCTTTGGATTGCGATTGATCATTTTAAATGAGTTTGTACCAGTTTGTTAGTGTGATAACTCTAGTGCAGTGAAAGAATGCTTTGAATACTGAGTTAAGGGATTGGTAAGTTGTAGAATGTATAAAAGTTAGATAGACTTCTGACTAAGATGATTTTGTATGATATAATTTCATTGATCATGAATTGTTTCCTTAGAAAAAAATATATATTTTATTATTTTGATAGTGTAGAGTCTGCTGAAATATCTCGTGAGAAAAGCGAAAGATTGGAAACTCTTTTTTTGTAAATTTATTTGATGGTATCTTATATGTATGTTGAAGAAAGTATACTGGTTATACTTTTTATACTTGTTCTGTGTTAAAAGTCGATTGGTGCCAACCATTATTGCATGTACTGTATTTTGATGAAATGTTGAGTACTCTCCCTTTAATTGTTGAAGTACTCTCCCTTTATTATTTTTTCAGACTACAGTCTAACTCATATTCATAGCTTATAAAACAAAATGACAAACACTTGAACATGCATACAAAAGAAAAAATAAATGAAGAAAAACAAACAAAAGTAGTAATAATTAGAATTGTTATTCTGCAATTGACATTACAGTCAGATAAACATTCATGAATATGAGTTTTACCGTCTCTGTAACGCTGCTGATGCAATTTGACTTTGAAATGTTTTTATTCATGATTTTTATCTGTTGAAATTTTATCTGTTTATATAGATGTTGGGCCAGATAACATGAGCCATTTTTATCATGCTTTATTGTCAGCTTTAAAACAAGAAAGATTTTTATGTATGTTTTATATGTTTATATTATAGAATGCTATTTTGACAACATATGTGTGTTGTGGCACAGATAATTTTGGTCAACAAATATGTGCTTACAAGGAACGGTTTCATCATAAGACTTCAAAGATAGTTTAAATCTTTGTTGTTAACAAAATTATGCTTTATTTATTGTATCAGGTTTTAAATGTTAGATCAGCTTTTATTGCCTTAATATATATTTTGTGAAACAACTTAACTTTCCCTGTCTGACTTGTGCTATTAATATTCTGAGTCTTATAAAGTTTATTCATTCTTTTCTATTGAGAAATCTTGATTTTCTGCTCATCACTGAAACAAATTTTCATTTTCAAATAGATTTCCCTTTAGTCAATGAATAGTAGTAAAACTTTTCTTTTGACTTTTGATAAATAGTCTTCATTTGAGCTTGATATTTATACGTGTGTCAAGAAATCTATTGCAGAGAGAGAGAAAAACAGACTTAACTCATAAAATCATTGTTTTTTAAAACTAACTTATAAGGTCCCATTTACCCTTTACATGAGATTTTTACTTTAACTTCCATCGACTAACACCTGGGACCATTTCATTGTGCAAGTCAGTGCAAATACTCAAGTTGAGTCTACTGACGTATTGGAAGAAGAAGAAGAAAATGGAAATGAAATGATAAATGTAGATTTTTTGTACTGCTTGGGTTAAATCTCCCTCAGTCAAAATGATATGTTGTTTAATACAAAAATATACACAACCTACACTTGCCTATAACAGAAATGTATGCCATTTTTCTGTAACATATATTTAATGCTTTTACTTTGTGTCTATGTCTTCAATGTTTGTATCTATAATCCTGCCTCTGACATTGTTATTTGTTTTGACATGTATTTTGTAAAACAAGAAGTGCACTTTGTAATGTGATATATATTGAAAGAAACGTTTTAGTCAAATTCTGCCTTTTTATATGTTTATTGTAAAAGTTTCTAATTTGCCTTTGACACTTCTTAGACTCTTCTTTGTTACTTATGATTATCAATTTGTTTTCATTTTTTCAAAAAGTTTCTGTTTCAGGAAAAATATTTAACGATTTATATATTTGTTTACTTTTTGTAAATTCTTACATTTTACATGTTTGTGCTTTAAAGATAAGAATTCTTAAATGAAAAGGCTGTAATTCTATACTATTGTGTTCTTGACTGAAGATCTTTAATCTACTCTACTTGCATTTGGCTTAAATCTCATTCTTAATCACTCTGGGATTTTGATTTGTTTCAATTATTATTCGATCGCAGGCAAGCGATCCATGCCCTCCAACAAAAGAACATGAAGAGCTTGCCAAGAGTATATAATACAAACTT
>JAUUEB010461281.1:0-11786 GCA_032362205.1 Clione limacina | reverse complement strand
GCATAGTACATGTAATAAGATTGTGTGCTACATTTTTCAAAATTCTTAGCCTGAGCTGGTTCTTAAATTGTTCTTAACTTCAACCCAAAAATGAGGCTCGTGTTCTTATAAAATGTGTTCTTATAAAAAAAGAGTGTATTGTATTAAGCATAAGGTGAACAAATATTTTGTGCCAATTAGAGAATCTTTGCTAAACACACTACGGTAGTCATCGGTTATTATCCCGCTGTTCAGGAAGTGGCAAACAACGGGATACCAACTCATTTGGTAATGTTTCAAGGTGAAAATGGGTCATGTTGCTGTTCAAGTAGTGGCAAGCAGCGGGATATCAACTCATTTGTTAATTTTTCAAGGTGAAAATGGGTCATGTTGCTGTTCAAATAGTGGCAAGCAGCGGGATATCAACTCATTTGTTAATTTTTCAAGAGTAAAATGGGTCATGTTGCATGCTGCTCTGAACTATCATCGTGTTTCTTAATTTGCAAACGAAAATCCTCTATATTTCTTTGGTTGGTAAGTGATGTTAATGAAGATGATAGTCATTTGGTGTATGACATGTAGAGGTGTGAGCGTTCCCTCAAATAAGGACTCGCCAATTTAGTTGATAAAACACCTTTTTAAACTTATATTTATTATTATTATTATTAGTTAATTAACAACTTTTTCGACTGGGTTTCTTTACTCTATTTGCATGTCTTTCAAGTTCATATAATTAGATTTTTACATGTTTGCCATTCATTAGGTGAGGGAACAGGATTATGCATTTTTCTGGGACACTACAGTCAATAAATACCAGACCATCGTTGACTGCCAAATGATGGAAATAGGACCAGCATTTGACCCAAAAGGGTTTGGGATAGGAGTTCCTCCGGGAGCAACATACAGAGATGAGCTAACTATGGCCATTCTAAAACTGAGTGATCGTGGGATTCTGCACGAAATTGAAACTAAGTAAGTACTTTAAGTAAAGCTGTCTGTATGGCAATGTTATGTTATGGAAAATTAAATTCATGGACTACCATTAAGTGTGAATTTCAATATCATTACAATAATTGTGTGCAAGACAAGTACAAATATGTATATACTCTGTTTACTTAATGATTCTCTTAAAAGGCAAATCAAAACGTACCCGTCTAATACGGTATACATTTCTTAAAGCTACAACTAAAAGGTAAATGGACACATTTAAAATAAGTTTGATTTAAGCCAAAGTGGTTTTGCCAACCTTCATATTATATGATAATTGTATATTGTATAAAATGAACAATGATTGAATACTTCGCAGTTAAACATTTTAATAACGAAATTGTGTCTATTTTTTCTGTTACAGATGGTGGGATAGTAAGTGTCCAGATATCTTAAAGTCATCAAGTGATGAAACATCAGAACTACAGATAGAGAATGTAGCTGGTGTGTTCTTCATCCTGGTTGGTGGAATCATACTGGCGGCAATTGTGTGTGTTGGGGAGTATTTTTTCCATGCTATGATCAACTCCTCAAAATTGGTAAATATTCAATAATTATAATAATGCTCGTTAAAGTAACAATAATTATAATGATATAATAATAATAGTATCAATAGCAATATTAAGAAAAATATTTTTAGTTAAAACGGTCAAAGATTACATTTTCAATTTCTCTTGACGTTTTTGTTAACCTTGAAAGGTATTTTGATGTTTTCTTCTAGATCCTCAAAGGAATGGTGTTATAATAGTTCCTTCTAAATACCTTTAAGAGCATGTCTGCTGAACTATTTGTCTGAACTTTATCAACAGCTATCATCAACAAAGAAAACAGATGCCAATTATTATTATACATTTTTGTGAATGAAATCTTTGGTTCAAAATTTGATAAATGAAATGGTTTTGCTTGAAAAGAAACTATTTGACATCACTTGTGAATATTTTGGGTTGTGTTTATAAATGAAATGGTGTATACATATATACATCTCTCTTACTAAATGTAAAATTGATGCATGCATGCTGTAAAAGCTGTCAATACCACTAAGGTAAAAATTATAAAGGAATACGTTTTCTGGCACTGCACGTCATTTTCATCTATCATTTTTTCTTACAATTCTTAAAAATGTAATGGTAAAGATTAAGGATAATCTGTCAAAATTATTATATTATGTTAATCATAAGGTTTAAAATGTCTGCATTGCTGTCTTTTGTAGAATTTTATAATATATTTCTATGGAGAATGTGATTCTATGGAGAATGTGATTATACTGTTTTGTTCTTTGGTTTACTTGGGCGGACCCCATCACGAGGGGCCTGCTCCAGTACGCTATATACACCATTTTGATGAAAATGTACACTACTGTTTATTATTTACATTAATGTGTCTTGTACTGTTACCTATTATTGTACATGTTTTATTTGTTAAATGTTCAGCACATGCGGGAATGCGATACACGAAAATCATTTATTATTATTATCATTACATAGGCAACCAGGCCTCTCTGTATAATATACATAGATATTGTACTTATCTAAACTTTGAATATTATAGTTGAAGTACTTTTACCCTTCATCATCATCATAATATCCATGTAGAAAATAAACATGGATATGATGATGATGAAGAGTAAAAGTCAAAATATACAAGAGTGTCTTGGAAGAATAAACATTTTCAGCTGTCTGAATGCTTTTCTAATCCCAATAGTCATTGTTTCATTTCAAAGAAAATACATTCTTCTTAAGTGTAAATGTATTGTTGTTCTGGTTTATCGCTGAATATACAACATCAATTATTTGCCTACCAATCATGTATATTCAATCTTGTTATTGTGTTGTGTATGACATCAGCAGGTCTCTGACAATAAAACAGTGAGCGACAAAACAACAGTCAAGACTGGGGCTTTAAAGCTACATGATCATGGAGAAAAAGACAGCTTTATATGAGAATGATTTCAATATCTCTGCATGAAGCATGTTTGGTAACTTTTCTCTTACTTTAAAATCTCTATATGATACAAGCTGACCAAAGAAAATTAAGAAATGCAAGAAGGATAAACGCTAAGGAAAAGAAGCAGATGAATACACTTGCAGATATATTTATTTTCAAGTTTGTCTATGCTTAATATACAAGGAAAGCTGAAACATGGCAGCATTAATTGAATCAACATCCCTTCCCTTGTGTGCAAAACTGACCAGTGCTTTTTATAAGCTCATTCTACTAAGTACAAAGGTATGGTCCTTTGGCTGTTTATAAAGCCTTTGTTTTGTTTGAGGGGCTTTAACATTTTCAACAACAAATTTACTTTGTCATTCAAAACTATAAATAGATAGAATAAAAGAATAATAAATGGTTAATTCCGTCTATCAAAGTTGTAAGTGGCTTTCATGTGACAACTGTTGATATGCATAGCAAATTAAAAGAACAAATTTGGAAATGTATGTACTTCAACATTTCAATTACTTGCTATTCAGACTTTGAGTTGAGACATCTTGTCCCTGAATCAGCTTCAAACTGGTGCCACACGGTGTCTGCTGCTCTCCACGAATTCAGTCCTTTTTGGGGACATTAATTTGGAGCCTACCTTAAGTATAAGCTTTTTTCTTTACAAGAAGAGTAAAACATCTACATCCAACGAATACTCTGAGTGGCATAACTCAGTAAACTCTTTGATTAAAATCCTGGTTATCTTGTTATTGTATTTTGATTATTTTGTTCGTGAATGTTTATCTTTTTTCTAAATATATTTCTTTTTAGTCTGACATGTTCGCTTCAAAGATGAATAATTTGTTGTATAATCATTAAAACTAAATTAGATGTTTGAACAAAGAGCCAGTAAATATAGATTATGCTTTTAGGGTTTGTGTTCCTTAGCATTTAAAATTATTTTTAGACATTTGTTTTCATATGCTTCACCTTTTTGCCATAACATCTTCATTTTACTTTAATTAAATAAATGAGATTACAAACTTTTTTCTTAACAATTTCCAAATATAATGCCCATTCGACTATTTTAGTTATTTGTCTTTAAGACAAACTTATTTTATGTGAATATAATATTTGAGCTGTTAGTTTTCTCTTATCAGTGCTGTATTTTCCTTTAAGATGAATTCTGAACCAATGTTTGAGCAAGTTGTTATTAAATTCAATAAAAAATCAATTATTAACCTGTATATAATTAAGCACTTGATGTATGCTATAACTTGTTATGTACCCTTCTAAAATTGAGTACAATGATATGCATTTTCTCCAATGTATTTATGTATAATACAAAAAATCATTAGATTAATGTTCAAAATTATAAAAAAGGTGAACAAATCTAAAGTTAATAATTGTCACAATAACAAAAGGCTCTAATAATACACTTTTCTTCCTCTACAGAATGCTGAGAAACAGAAACTGAAACCTGAACATGGTAGAGATGTGTTCTTGTAGCTGTCATCAACAGATTAACTCAGACTTAAAGGGAAACATGTGAAATGCAGTTTTGTGTCATGCTAAACATATTGACAAGTCTGCAATGTGTACCCGACAGTTGGTTTCAAAATGAGGCAGTTCAAAATATTTGAAAATTGATGTCATTCCCAAATCTTTAATATGATTTAATGACTGTTTCCCAATTTCAATTAACTATATAATTAGTGATAAAAAAGTTAACCTTAATCAATAAGATATGGACATGCTTATATGATTTTATTTACAAAAAGTTTAAGCAAATAGAAAGCAAAATAAATTATTGGTTCTCATAAGATGCAAAGATCATTATCTAAGAATTAGAAAACATCAAACTTCAGAGCAGTACTTATTTTTACTGTTAACTTAGATAATTAAAGTGGACAATGGTAGACAAAGCCAAGCATTAAGTAAGCATATGATCATCTAGTAAAACCACTTTTGTTATAAAAATATTTAAAGCTGAAGAAGGTGGCTTGATGGCTGCGGAAAGCTCATGACGAGCTTCAAACACAACTGTATGGTAAATGTTTAATGTATTACTCATTACTTTTATTGTGTTTGTATTTTTTATTTGCCTGCAATCAACTCAATTTGGATGAGAGAAAAACAAGAAGACAAATCTTCCATTAATGAAATCTTAACATAAACTTGTTTAAAACAATATAATGCTACCCTCATTCAAATGCAGGCCACAAACTTAAGAGGGTACTCAGATATTTGAACTATTAAAGTGACAGTTAAAGAACACATGGCATTATGCAAGTATACCGCACATCAAGCCCAATGAAAACATATTGAGGTGCTGACTTCTGACTTTAGTGTGACCTCTGTTCTACACAGTGCAAAAGAAGCCATCCCATTCACACTTACTTCTTTCATAAGTAATTTATAACCTCCTTACAGGGGCTGTTATATCAGTTTAAATGGCTTTAACATGCTTTTATATTGTAAACTCCTGTCAGATGTGTCTTAAGATGCTAAATGTCATCAATGTGCAAAGTTTTTTATGTTGCATATTTATAACACCTTATAATTATTGATTTGTTGTATGAAGATATGACAAAGTTGACATCTATTGGCCTTTAAGATTTTGCATAAATATATTGATAATGTGATTCTTATGGTTGTGTCAAACTTGTTGTTGCCTATTTAAAAATAATGCCACATGCACTTTTATGAGAGATTATGTTCAAGGAAAAGGTGTAAAAAGATTTATTTGCTAATGTAAGGGGCTGTTATCACTATGAATATCATATTACTGATTTTAATCCTTCAACAATAATTTACACCATCGAAACAATAATAATAATAAAAATACTATATTATCAATTTTTAATCAGGAAATAGCCTGATTTTGAATTGATTATTGTTAATTCATATCTTGTCAATTCAAAGAGCAAAAATTGCAAGAAACTTTCACACTATTCTATTATACAAATTAGTTTTGAAAACTTTTGCGACATATTTCTTTGGTATTAAGGGGAAGAACTCAATTCACTTTGAAACAACCAACCAGTTAAGTCAGAGAACTTTAAGCAGATAAATTTTAAGGATTTGCTTTTATTCAAATTATACTTCAGATGTCTTTCAATAGAATACAACTTGTGTACAATGAAGTAACACATAGCACTAGGGTAAAAATGTAATCCCTCTAATTAACAATACATCAAATGGAAACAGCCACACTGTCATAAAACACACCTATAATTGTAAATTGACTTATTGAGTTGAAGTGCATTATCATGATCATACCAAAAACTGTGGGGTTGGCATCAGTGAGATAGCTTGGTAGTTTGTCTAACCCCAGTTAATGGAAAAAACATAGTTCAGAAGCTCTGAAAACTACAAGAGCCGTAAGATCAAAATCATACATTCCTTTTACTTTATGATCTATGTTTTCCACCATGTATATATTCCACATAAATGTTTTATGCTTGTTTGTTCACATAGTATTTAAGTTGTTAGTATCAGAGTATGTTTTTACTTGTTCAGGTTAATGAATCAACATCTAAAAAAATGATATCCCTATTACACAAATATTTGATTAAGAATTGCAGTATGTTTAGACTATAATGGGCCAAATGATCAAAATACAGTAGATACAGGTTTCAAGGTTATTCCCTCAACGAAAATTTCCCATCAACGAATGGACTGTCACTCTCTGACCTTTTCCTTAAAATGAATAGTAAAAATGTGTCTGTAACACGAAAAAAAAGATGAATCTGACAATTTTGTTGAAACCTGTACCTACTGTATTGGATTAATGATCTCGAGATCTGTGGTGGGCATTGGTAAATTAAGTAATATTAGCAGCAATAGTTGTATGTGTTTACCGTTTACATCTTAATTTTATACCACTAGATGAGGGCCCGGCCATACCTCGGAAAGATGACGTACAATGTTTGTGTAGAGCTTTTACAAAAAAAGGAAACAAAACAAAAATTGACATTGTATCCATTAAATGTTTGTAACTACCCTTTAGAATAAATTATTTGCTTAAATGTCATTGAAAAAGCAAGATTATACCAAAAAAGAGGCAAAGAACACACCAACTGATGTGGTCTCCATAAACTAAAATGTTTGTAACCAACCTTAAGAAAACATACATCATGTCACTGTGAGATCACACTATAAGCTTCTACTTCTTCACTTGGGTGCAATCTCATTTGCGTGGTTGGTTTAGCCTCTAAGTTTAAAGTGGGCAATATGTTTTCAATCCTTTCATTTCTAACATCATCATTTTAAAATTACTATATCACTCAGCTTGTATGAAGACTGCAGTTAGCTATTTAGAGAACTAATAAAATTAGTATCAGATTGTTTGAAATCGTAGTTATCGCTTTAACGTTTTCCAAAAACTAGTATGAAATTCTGCAAACAATTTATGGCCATACATATATTTCAATAGATCTTTGGTTACATACTATCTTTCATGATTTTTCAAGTTGTTTTTAAATTTTTACTTTCCTAGATAGCTGGATGAAATTGAGTCAATATTGATACTTGTTATTATCTAAATACTGGTTGTTTGGCTCTATGATTTGTCATCTGGTAGAACAATGGATTCTTTTACTGTCAAATCCCTACAATTCTTGCAAACAAAACATTTTGCATGTCTTTTTGCTGCACGTTTTTAGGGCTCAGGATGAGAAGAATAACTAATGTGATTGTTGAATAGTTATCGTTTCCTTAGCTCTGTTAGGGTAACAAGGCTACTTCTTTTTTTTCAACACAGTTGATTTTGTCTAATTCAATTGCAGATGATCTGAGTCTGTCCCGATCATTTTTTGTTTACTTGTATATTTGTTAATTTGCCTTAAAGATATACAATTTATGTATGTTATTTTGAATGAAAAGATATTCATTTTAATGTTTATCGTTACCAAATTATGTGACTGCTTATATGACTTATGTCAAATAAAATCTCTTTTTCAATATGTGTTCTTTCATGATGAAAGTGGCCGCATTTGTTATGTTTAACTTATCACAAAAAATCACTATGATTCAGAGTCAAAATGGGGCACAATAAATATAAGAACCTTCTTTACGCAACTTGCTAAAGTGAGTTTATTGCTATAAAAAATTATGATTTCAAAGCTTTATAACGAATAATAACAAAATAACAAACTTAATGAAATAAGAAAAAATCAATAAGACCCAGTGTTCGATTTTTATCTTTTATCATAATACCACAGTCTGCAATAAATAGGAAATTCAATAATTGGAGGATGCAGGTTATCTCAGCTGTTGACAACACTATAAATTGAAAAATAAAAATCAGATTGAAAAACAGAAACACATGTCTTTACTAAATATCTTATTATATTTATTTTATCACAGTCGTAGTCCTGACATAATATATATGCCATACCAAATAGTATAAGTCAACGTCATAATATTTAGGAATATCAATCAAAAAGATATCACATAATTTGTCAAGTATACATTCTTTCTGTCAGCATCATAAATTTAAAATTGGAACAACTTCCATATACCTATGTTTATAATCTTTTACCCCTTTGTAAAATATATATTGAGTAATAATCAACGTAAAAATACGTCAATAATGATAATAATTATAAAAAAATCATCTGGTAAAAAATATGGACGAACCAGAGATATTAAACAATTTAGAGTTAATAAATTTATCAAAGAAAGAGGGTAAAAATTGTAAACTTTCTTGGAATGAATAGAAATATTTGAATCTTGAAATACCACATGATAAAACTTGCAAATGAGGGAACAAAGGTAAGGTAAATGAATGCTAAAGGGCTAAATGATAACTTTAAAACAAGTTTCTGATTAAAACTAAAGAAAAAAGCCATCAACATCTCAGATTCAAACAGGAGAAAAAGTCTGACATACTTCAGATAACAAGTTTTTCAATACCAGCCCATTACAGGTAATTTACATTTTGTACTACTCAGATTTGTTTTTCAAAGTTTCAAAAATGTTAATGAGCAAATATTCTATGTCTTGTTTATTATCAAAATACCTTCAGTATGATATGTTTTTTAGATGGTAAGGAAAATACCCAAGGTAAAAATCAGAAATTCTCAAACTGATGTCAAATCACAGGAAGTGGAAGATTGTGATCAATGCTTGGACCTAAAGTCTTGATATGATTTTGTGTCTCATAATTTCATGTAACTGACTGCAGCTTGAGTGTCTGGTGTGAGCAATTCTCCTGGCTCATGAACCAAGTCAACAATGAATTTCTTCGGTGGGAACTTGGGTGCTGATGGCTGTGAATACAGACAGAATGGTCAAACAATTTTAATCGTAAGTGATCCCATAAAAAGTTTGTCTCTACCCACCACAAATTCCCTGAAATGTGAGAAATGTGTAGAATAAACTATTTAGGCCTAATATTATAAGGTAGTCTACAAGCTCAAAAAAGGAGATCTCAGTCACAGGGAATTTACATTGGAATAAAATGAATTTATTAGATAATAAGAAGACTCTAAATATATTAAATATTAGCAGGTTTTTCTTCTCATACTTTAACGAAGTACTGCTCTGATTTGTTAAAAAAATGTTCACAAAGATAAGGAGTTGATTGTGGTGAATTCAAACAATTTCAATAATTAGTGATAAGACAAGTTTGTATCTACCCATCCAAAATAAAGTTAAATATGACAAATGTGAATTAACGTACTTTAAAAAAGTAAAATGAACCATCTTAGGCTAATATAATAAGGTAGATTGCAAGCTTTTTTCTAAGGTATACCGCATACAAAACAGCATAACAAATTATATGACAAGATACAACATGCCCATCATCCATAGCTTATAATGTAGCAATATGTATGATAATAAATTCATAAAAAAATTGTATCCCTAGAGTTTGCAATGAAAGCCAAAAAAACTAAAAAAAACAAATTTGGTAAATCTTCTCAAATCAGGAACAAGTTAACTGATCAAACATGAATCAAAGACTGCAATACTTTGCAAAATAAACAAAAATGAACTAAACAACTCTTCAATTCCAAAATAAGATAAAACAGAGTACAGCCATCGTCACTTAACAACATGCCATTTTACCACAAACTGCATTGCACCAGCGCATTTCACCATGTGATAGTGCTACACATTTGTATATAAATCATTCTCTATTGCAGCAGACTCAGACTATGAGCATGAAAGATCTGCTTCCAAAGTGGTACATGTTGTTAGTGACATCTACTGTATTTAACATTTAAAAATAGAACCAAAAAAAACAAGACAACTATCAATAACAAAGCTACCTTTGTACTATTAAGGGTCATGACACTGCCCTTGCTCATGAAAGCCATATTTTGTCCAAAATATTTCTAAAACAGAATATATACAAAACTAGGTCAAATTTATACAAAACATTTTCTTCATAATCTTGTTTTCAGAGAATATCACTGAAAGAAGGAAAATAATGACAAAGTCCACTTAAACAGGCGAACACTAAAACTAAAGCTGGACCACTG
The DNA here is from genome assembly GCA_032362205.1 of Clione limacina. Lineage (NCBI taxonomy): Eukaryota > Metazoa > Mollusca > Gastropoda > Pteropoda > Clionidae > Clione > Clione limacina. Next base: position 1,410 of record JAUUEB010461281.1, on the reverse strand, counting down.
GACATGAAAAGCTAGCATGGATGTTACAACAATTGTTCATTTCTGTATTGGAGAATGAAACTTGGCACAGTTGTTGTACCAAGAATGCAGTTTTGAAAGAAACAAATGGTTGCTCATATTTATATTTTTCACAGTGTTCTGTAGCTAATTTAAAAAAATGTTTTCCATTTTATTGTATTCATATTGGGCAGTTTCACCAACTTTAAACTTGACTATGACCAAATTAGACAAAATCTATTGTGGCCATCACTTTCTTTCAAAACTTCATTCTTTTTACAAAAATGTGTTATCCAGATAAGAACGATTTCTTTAATATTTCAAAACAAGCAAACTAGTTAAATGCTCAAAGAATAAGAATGATGAATTTACAAAATCCAACTTTCAAAGCCAACAAATTAAAACATACACGTCTCCATCTTGTTATGCAAACTTGCAACTATTTATAGGTAGAATATTAAGTAGTATGTGAAAAACTGAACATATGCGACACCTGTGCACACACATAGAATTTTTTTTCTATCAATAAAGAAAACTTAGTACTGGTTCTTAATCTTCGAAAAAAGAAATGAGGTTGCTGAAAAAAAGCAATGGGAAATGAAAACAAACAAATCAAAATTAAAGAAAGTCATAGCTGCAATCTTTCTAATTTGAAGGTTCATTTCTTAAGAGTTTGTATGTAATGCTGTGGTGGGTTTCGAGAGTCTTTCGCACAGCAGTGCTGATTTTAGACCTTGACCTATTTTGGCTTTTAATGGAGAGGAAAAGTTCTACAAATCAAGTTTCATGGAGATCAGGTCACATACGTCGAAACAACAGCAAACATATTTGACATTTTTAGCTGCCTATTACAACAAGCAGTATCTCAAGTAAGAAGTATTCACCTCCCACTGTTGGTATCATCCTCTGCACAAGGAAATTTGAAGGTTAAATTATGAGATAATACACAATAGAAAAAATGTAGAAAAGCAGATTGAAGTAAAAAAAAAATTTACCTCATCTTCATCATCATCAGGTAGCAGGACCTCATTCCAGGCGCGGTTGTACTCTCCACGCGTCAGAGAACAGTTGAGGGCAATTCTGTCTGCCAAGGCCTGAAAGATAGTCACAAAGAATTGGTTGGAATGCCTATATCATTAACTAGTCTATCAGTTTTATAAATAACTAGCGGTTCACCCGGCGTTACCCATGTTTACACAGTCTTAAATCAATTGTTGCCCTTACGTCGCTAATAGTAGTCAACAACATGTTTTGTGGCTTAGTACTCGGTCTTGCCCAGGAAGGATACAAAAAGAAAGAAACACGAATTTGGCTGACTTTTTAACCACATGTAAAGACATATCTCTCTCTCTCTCTCTCTCTCTCTCTCTCTCTCTCTCTCTCTCTCTCACTCTCTCTCTCGCTCTCTCACGC
>JAUUEB010461170.1:0-11786 GCA_032362205.1 Clione limacina | reverse complement strand
ACATTCTTCTCATGTCGCTACATTTTGTTCAGCAAATCACGCATGCGTTAAACTGCTCCATAGAAACCGAGACATTTTGGTTCAATCAACCTAAACGCTGTTTGCGTCGTAGTGTTTGGCTGGCACTCTTTAGCTTGTATGGAGCTGGAGCTACTTTTTAATATATTATATCATTTCAACTTCTTACCAAGAGATCGATCCGTCTTTTAACCCCAACCCTAAGATTACGGATAGCCTTCTGTGTTTTTATTTTTATGTATCACTTTAAAATAACCGTCCATCTGTTTTAAGATGAATGTGCAATTAAAATGCATAGTTCAATTTGTTGCAACATATTGTATCTGTGGTTTCATTAAAAAAATATAATTTAGAACAATTTTTGTGTTTGCATCGCTGAAATGTATGGATCCCTAGAAAAACCTTTTAAAAAATGTCGATAATTGAAAATATAATACGTTAGAGCCAAAACGACTGCTAAGATGAGTAAAACATCTAAAAGTATTTTATTGCGTAGTACTTCCACTCAGACGAGATGCAGCTAACGAGATGCTTTAAAAAAGTTGTGACGAGATGCAGCTAACGAGATGCTTTAAATACGTTGTAAGGTTAACAAGTCAATAGATTCATTCCAAACGTGTGTGTGACTTCACAGTTTTTCAATTCGTTTGCATAACTAGCTTAACGGGGTTCAAGCTAATTAACCCCATCACCTAAGCTAATGTGTATTAAGATAATCACCTATCAACCGTAAAAGATACGGTAAATGATTAACATTCTAAATAAGTTGAGCGACAGAGAAGCGAATCTGAAAAAGTCAAAGACGATAAGAAGTTGTGGTATTTTTATAACATCTTATTATTATGGAGCTAGGAAATTTAAAACGGGGGGTCTATACACGTTTTTCTAGGAGGTTTTAGATCGACAAGTGATACTTTTCTTATAGTTTCATGTGTTGCAGATTGTGTAGCGATATATTTTTGATTTAACGCCTAATTTTTGCGTTCTTGAATATTAAAATTGAACCGTCGTCGTTGTGTTTTTTCCTTCCTGTGTTTAGCAGTCTTTGTTGCGTGTTTCCGTCCTGCGTTAGCCTTCGTTGCTGCGTTTTCTGTTCCGGCGTTTTTGTGTTAATTGGTTTATGTTATACAAATATTAAATACTACTCTCGCCCTCTGTCCTAATTGGCAAATATGTCTTACACGTTCGGAGAACGTGGCAACTTCTAGTACCTCTAATACTGATAAATAATTATACAGCATTTATGATGCGCATTTTTCTTTTTAGAAAGTGCTCAAAGCGCATTACATAGAAAAACAATTATCAACGACAATCTATAATAATATGACAGTTCAACAACAATCACCAAACATACAATGTACAAGATATTCAGTCATACACATCAATCAATGAAATATATCTTCCATAAGTTACATATAATATCTATTAAATATCATATAAGCTTATTAGATCAAGTGCCTCCATCTTGAACCCGTTGTGTAAATTTTATATTTTTTTCCCGAGGTTTTTTTTATTCCCCGTGAGTGAACTTTTTGTACACTGCTTTTTAAGTTATTGCGTGTCGCCACAGAGCAGGGACAAGTTGCAAATAGGGTTACAATAATTTCCAAAGGTATCACCGAAAAATGACTAGTGGCGACGCGATGGTGAAAGTCGAGTACGGTTACCACTAGACCATCGCGGTCCCCTCATCAGTTCTACCGTAAAAAAGGATCTTGTCCAACTGTTATTCTGGTAGACTTTCTGTTTTAATTTTAAATTAATTCCGTCATGGTCTACTTTTAAAAGTCTGATAACAATCTAGGAGAACTGGATCTTTTTGTCCCTTTCTACTAAAACACTCACTAAAATTAATTATGGAAGCTATTAGTTGAGATTCACAACTCAGTTTCTGTCTAAACCCATGATGGACATCATTACGAAATACATAATAAACATAATTTGTCATAACATTGTTGATAATAATGCAACCTATCAATTGACACGAAAAGGATGTTAATGAAACTGGTCTTTTCAACCTTGAACTCATCTCCCTTTTTAAATAAAAGTACAATCCACGCCTGTTTCCAGTCATCTGGTACTCTGTCCTGGCCTAGGGAGGCCTCAAAGAGAAATGTAAATGTTTCAGCTAGCTGCACTGGTCACAACAAGTTTTAAATAAGCCTCTTTGCATTCTATATTTCATCTGGGCAAATGCTTTATGGATTGTTATCCTTTTTAGAAAATTCTAATAGACATGTTCTATTTTTTTGATGTAATTATGTTTGGTTATGAATTATAAGGAACGTTATCAGTAACCTTAGGTGATCGAATTGAGAAAACTAGTTTTCTTCTGAAGAGCTGCTTGGTTTATTCATACCTGGTGATTTTCACATAATGTTATCTTAGTAGGCACGTTGTTTTTTCATGAAATACGTTTATAAGTTTGTCTTGTGCAATTTCAAAGCTTGCTAATGTTATCCTTGTCATTGGGATTTAAAAAAAAGAATGAACAGTTAAAGTTATAAGCATCTTCTATAGTTTGACTTCATCAACTTGTTTCCATAAATTGGGAATGCTAATAACTTATTCAAAACCAATATCAGATGGCATAAGCTAGGATCAATACACATGGTGTGATTGTGATGCTAAATGTCATACCCTTGGGTAAACGATAGAGCTTGAGCTTCTTATTTCTATCTTCAATTATATTTTGTTATTGACTGTATGAAAGATGAAATAGATAATGAACAAAAAAATTGTTTGTGTGACCTCGTGGTGTTCGTCAACACTATGTTATGTATCTAAATGTCACCCGGTAATATAATACACATAGAGGGTTTTTATATAAGGTATCTGAAACGTCAATTGAAGTTTTTTTGAAAAAATAACAGGGATGGCTTCGATAATCGACAATTATAAAAAGGTCCGACAAAGTATTATATTTAACAGGGGTGGGGGATACTTGGTTTCAATTGATCGTTATATCCCGAAGTGGGCATATAAATTTGTTTCCAACATATTTATGATATTCATCTAACGAGAGTTGTGATACACACACCAAGTCCTTGTAAATTTCTAATGATCAATTATGTTTATTCACCGAATATGTTTTGATCAACGGGGTATAATTGGATTTGACAAAGTGATTGATATGCTCAATCTTTTTAAAACAAGTTATTTGGTCATTATCATAACCGTTATGGCATCAATGCTGAAACTTGAAGTTAACCGCACGATTTTTATAACGAATACGTGCGTTGCATGGCTTAATTAGCTGGTTTTGCTATTTTCATTTTAAATTGAAATTATATTAATGATCGCAATAAATAGTTTTTTCAGTTGGCAATCGCCATAGTCCAGTAGGAACATACATCAGGTGTCCTTGTTTAGTCTAAGGAATGAGACCATGCATTTTGTCCGAGGGTGATGATAATACGAGTCGAACTTTATAATGGCAAGTCGATGGTTCGAAGCGCCCGAGACATTCTCGAAGGGTCCTGGGACATGCCCGTCAGGAAAACTAAGAGAAAATAAAGCAAAATGTTGCCTTTCAAGTAATTCAGGGATATTTTTAAATCTTGGAAATAGTAATTTGTTTTTTATATTTTCACAAATTAAAAAACATAATGACTATTGAAAACATGTCAGCATATTGCATCCAATATAACGAGTTTCAACGAACACACAAGTTATGTAACAGAAAGAAGGCATATAATACTATTGATTTATTTCAAAAGTCATACCGTACTATTAGTTATTGTTTGCTTATACAAGGCAAACTCTTATGTCCGTCGTCTTTTCCGATAAGTTCCTTGGTTGTAACAAAATTATGTATTCAAATACCATTAATTCGTAGATGCTATCAACGTATCATGAAAGTAGCGCATAATTCAATACACATTGTATGAATAATTTAGTTATGATCTGACATATTCAAAGGGAAAGGTCATACAATGGTTCATGTGAGGTGATTTTGTCTCTTTAAAAAAATCAAAATTATGTAAATTACATTTGTCATATGTATGAGCAATACAGACTATTTGCCTATTTTCTTTTCCAAACAATTAGCTACCCACGGCTGTTTTTGTTTTGAGTACAGGATTACGTGTTGGATGTTTCAGATTTAGTGTACTGGCCATTTTGTTACTATATAAGTTGTGAAAGGGCTCCATCATAGGGCTCACATGTATTTCCAAAATATTCCGCTTTAACGAACCTAGACTAATAAGAGTAATTAATTGAGTTGACAAAATAGAAAGAGGCAATTGTCATCAGCTGGTTGAAATATGTTAAAAGGATCAATTTCTTTTTGATTGTCGATCTTGGATCTCTTTTTGCTCTGAATTCTTAACATATGACGTCATACATTGCTCTGTTAGGATATTTATATGCCCTTAATCGTTGATTTGTTTTCTGTATTTCTCTCTGTATGGATTGTTCTTTGGACAATTTTGGACCTTGATAAAGTTAAAATCTTACACTTGTAAGTAGCACGGTCAAGAAATATGTGTATTGGACTGAATCTGGTTTTAATGATACTTATGTATCATTCACTACTCTACTAGTAACGTCAAACATTGGGAGTGTGAAGACTAATTTGTCAATTTTCTTTTATAATGTAAAACGAAATGTTTTGGTTGGATTCAAACCGTTGACCTTTCGCTCTCTAGATCAGCAGCCCATCGCTAGACCAAAAAATCACACAAGAAATTGATAGCCACGTGATGAATGTCCATGCGTCATTTATTTGCTTGTTGTAATTAATACATGTACGGTGATATACAGTTTTATACTAGACACGTGGAAGGTAAGCCACAGTTAGTCATAGTTCTGCACGTGTTTTAAGTAACTAAATACTTACTCATTACTCGAATGCGTCATGTAATTTCCCTTCTGATCTACATTAGGGAATATTGTATGCCACTGTAATTGAGACATGGCGTTACGAAAGTTTTGCCATCTGTCGTAGATTAATCTCTTTTGGTCAGCGTCTCCGACAAAAACATGATGATTAATGACATTAGTCTGTCCGCCTTTTTTCACATTTTTTATTCATCTTTAGCACATCTTTCTTAAGTGATAAAAATATTAGCCGGAAATCCCGCTATATTTGTGGTAAGGTCACCTACGACTTTTATTTCACTTCATACGCTGTTTGCCATTTTTCGTCCACAATACATGCGGAACAGAGATTAGTAATCAGAAAACCCATATTACCCATGAATCATCCAACAATTTTCTAAATAAGTCGTCCTGCAGTGAGTCGCTTACGTACTTAACGTCTCCTTTATGCCAGTTTCTAATTACTTGAAGTCTAGGCAGCAGAAAGAAATCAATTCCTCAAAAAGTGCATCACATTATGCTGTACTTTTCCTGCAACTGTAATATGATACTGTTTTGACCTGGGCGTGGTTGATCACCGGTTCTATGTCAAGTATTGTTGCATGATTTACTTTAATGCTGCAACACTTGTCATGGTCCTACATTGCATGTTCAATACAAATCATGCAACATGGCGTGGATTGAACGGTAACCATTACGTTAGTATGCCTGAAAATGGCCGAGAAAACCGTGTACGTGTCTTCCAGGTTCAACCTGAGGTGGAAGAGATACCAAAGTGTTTATTATCTGGGATATTTGCGTTTTTTAACATACATCTACTAACGAAGTAAGAAAATGAATCGGGTTACAAAAAACAAATGACGGATCGAAAACGCAATTAAGACGAAGTTCTTCACAGAGGCATGTCCAACAAATACGGTACTTAAATAAATCAAGAAGATATCACCTTGCCTTGAAACCAATTAAGCTTCGGCATAGCAAGCTGGTCTTTTGGATGTATTCATTCACCAGTGGCCATATTGGTCATGTTACCACATTGCCGGCTGAAATTGATAAAAAGACACTGGTTTCCTAAAAGTTCAAGATCTACAAAAAATGTCAATCTGGAAGCAACACATTATTTTAAACTCGTCCAATGTAGACTTGACCTACATTGCTCATGGCAGTATAGGGTTGTTTTGCATATCTCGATCCACCGTCCATTTAAAGGATAAAAAAATATTTGTTTTCCTTTAGATTTGACACTTCTTTTCTCTTCTCCCTTTCTCTTTTTATCCCTGGGTCTTGAGTCTCGTGGCACATACCTCTGGTGGTTTTTTTAAAGACAAAATAGTGTAATGATATGTGTCAATAAGATCGCATTGAGATCATTTGTAGTGCTGACCTAAATTGACTGTATGTGTATTTCAGGTTTATAGCTCAGATTTTTACAGAAATCACGATATGTCACACCCAACATCGTAGTCAATGTTTGATTAGGAAGGTCTTAACATACTAGAATCTGTTCAAACTACGTGTGTCTTTACTTTTTCATATTATTTTCTTCAGGGATGGTTGTGGGTCAAAGGGTCATTGATAAGCACGTAATCTTATTTTTTTTAATCCAGATCAATTGCTGTTTAAAACTGCTCTGGTTCAGTACAGCGTGTTAAGAAATGTTTAGGGAAAGAAAATATATCTTTAAAAAAATCAATTTAACGTTAAGTGAAATGATTTGAAAATAGTTGAAATCAAAATTAGCAACTTAAACTCAATGTTAAGCTGGTTTTAACCACAAGTCATTGGTGAAAGAGGAAATAGGACTGATAAGAGAGGGTTGGTTGGGATCATCCATCAGGGTGATGTCATCCCTTGCAACACAAGTAGGTGAAATGAAAAGTGGGTATCACAAAAGCATCTCCTTACAAAGACAAAGCCAGTACGAGTAACATCATATACTACCCGATGAAAAAAAACGCAAATTTGGTATTTGCATTTTAACCACTCAAACGTTCACCAAAAGTGACGGAATAGTTTTGAAACTTCGCCATCAATTTTGTCTTATTTCAAATGTGATAACTTTGTCCACAGAATATGCCAAATTGATATGTGTGAACGACAATTCATCTCATTTATAACGTCTAATTTTAAATGTGATAACTTTGTTCACAAAATATGCAAAATTGATTTGAACGACAATTTATAGCATTTAAAACGTCGTTTTTTTTACTATCTGCGTTATGAAGCAATAAAATTGAAGCACTGTCATTACAAATAGTAAATCAAGTTTTTTTTAGGAGAAAAACAATTTTTTCTGTTCTTTTAACAAAAGCGTTTTTAAATTGAAAACATCAAAATTTGACACATTTTTACCAGACGTCCCGAAGTTGATCACAAAAAATAATGTCTCGCCTCATTACCTATTAAAGTTATGCTTTGTATATCTGAATTTACAAACGTGATTTTTTTAAAAAAGCCCAATTATACACTATCTTTAATAAGCTCACAGTTTTCGTTTAATCAAGGTCGAAATCTAGCTTGCAGTACAATATTTACCTAAGTCCGTTCCAATACACACAACCTAAACTTTAGATCTGGAACATGACTTTTTTTACAGAGAGAGTTTGTTGGTAAATCCGGTAAATCTACAAAGTAGATATACATATATACAGATAGGGTAAGATGTATGGGGTGTACGCTTGATATTAAACAATATATATCATTCAAGATGGCGCGGCGGAGGTTACAATTGTTGAGCTTTTACGAGTCATAGCTATTGAATTTTATATGAACAACATGTTAAGGGATATTTACAGTGTTATGGTCGAGTAGTTCGGTGGAATACTTGAATAGAGTAGAGTAGTTGGACATTTTTGACTACTGGAGTAGAGTAGAGTAGCTACTCGAAAAAATCTAAAGGTAACTACTTAAGTAGAGTAGCTACTCTACTCGAGTAGTCTTCGAGAAGTCACTTAGAAAATAGTAATAATTAAATGAACAAATTCAAAAGTTTAAAATTGAAAAATGACTGCATTATTTACATTGCCATGTAACACAATTAAAGTTGAATGACGCTGATGGCCGAACTATTTTAAATGTACCCGGTTGATGTCCTGGGGTCATGTGATGTTTATTGTTGGGAAGAAGGACACAACACTCGTCTGCAGTATAGTCACGTGTCACTATTTGATGGATTTGTAAATCATAAACAAGAAATATTCCAGTTGTGGTAAAGTATGGCACTCGGTTACCTTGATACATAGTTGTTCATCAGATTTTATTATGATGCTACGCACTGAGTACGGATGACATGACCAAACTCCGGATGCGAGATTACACACTAAGCACTGAAAACATAATATATCGTCACAACTAACGATGCCCGGGAATTACGGCCTACAATCTACATATTGCCCGAAATATTGAAACGATGTGAGATAAAGAAAGAGAGGAAATAGAATTGAGTGTATTGGTACAACAACAGAGGAGATGCTACTATGTGACTAATACCGGCTACCGGTCAATAAGATATACCATTTCGAAATATATCAAAAAGGTTTAAAAAGGGTAAGCGTGAGTCAATCAAAAAGATGGCTACATAAGTCTAACTCTTATACACACAATGTTTGCGATGAAAACCATTGTTTTGTTTGAAGGAAGGGCTGAGAAGAGAATGCAGAAAGGGATCATGTGACCTAATAGTATAATTGTATATAATGCAGTGATATATACGCAGGGTAGTCCACATACAACACAGGTATATCAGGGAACATTCTACACATGTGTTTAAAGCCCTGGTCGCAGCGGTACACAATGACTCCCTGACCTCTAAGCACACATAGGCTGTGAACATAAATCATTTTGGACCAACAACAAAGCACAGTTTGATCACGTCAATATATCGAGATTGCAACTTACGGTAAACTAGTCTTCCGCCAGCAAGCAAAAAAACGCTAAACGCTAGCAAATCAGGAGAACTCACTCCCCCATATTAATAGATTTGAATTTTTAGCTTTTTAGAAACAAACACTTCTGGAGGTTCAAAACACTGTATAAAGTGTTTCTAGCTATGAGAGTAATTAATGTGTAGTAATGTAGTGTGTAATGATGTCAATAGAACCAATTGTAAACTTTATGGCAAAGACAACTTAGATTAGGATTATATGTCATTATTCAAAGTGACTAAGCAGATCGTTATTACAATCCCTGGTAAGTTTTAATTTTTAACGATAATCCATTGAATTAACACACTAATACTAAAAACCATTGCAATTGAAGATAAAAGTGGGTTGACTACAGATGATTATTTGAAATAGGCATAAAATGATGAATCTTGAAAACCACCAAGGCCAAAAAAATTGCATGTACAGAGTTCAAACGGATGAATATCTCGAATAAGAACTAGTACATAGAAGCAAACATAAAAGCTTGGAAATTAGAGATTAAAGTACGACGAGACAGGTCATCAAGTACAAAAAGGTTTGAACAAACATTACTATTCAGCAGATATCCATCGTAAAGATTGTTGCTATTCACAATACAAAGAGCTATCATTGCAATTTCGTTTTACATTTTTGACCTACTTGTATGAAACTTAGTTTCTATTTAATTCCAAAAAAATTAGTCAACTCAAGCATTTTGTTGTAATTCCTTATCTTTCGTTTTTCACAGACAGGCCTCAAGTATCAGTACAGCCTAGTACCGTTACAGTACCGGAAGGGACGTTTCAGTACACTATGATCTGCACAGTCACGTCTGAACCTGCTGCTACCTCCGTTTACTGGACTAAAGATGGCGCAACCCTAGATATAACCAGGTATGTAGATTTTTAGTAAAAAAATATTATTATAGTCTTCTTGGAATATTCAAATACCCGATAACGAGAATTTGCCAGAATCTCATGAACAGTGATTTACACATACTAGTTAGAGCTTATGTTATGAAAGAAAAGTTAACTCAAGTGTTTTATTATTTAATGAATAACATTATACCTTAACAGGGAACTATCATAACATGAGCTTTAGAAGATAGATGCATTTAATGGCAAACTAGACGCTGAAGTACCCGGTCATGTAGTTTGAGACGAACCTGTATTATGTATTAACTATTTTCCTCGCCTGCTGTTTACATATATATATAGAGAGAAAGATAAAAGTGTGTTCCTTGACTATGCGCTCCGCGTATTAAGTGCATTTGGGAGATGGTTCATGTTTGTTCGTATTTAGATTCATGGCATGTTTGTACTGAGAAAAAAACTAAAACACTGATACGATTCCTTATAGTCAACCTAATTATACCAAAAGCGTAACTGTAATGCATTTGCATACACATATTCAAGCCACAAATAAATAAAAACACAGACATTTTTTGAATTGTATTATGTAGATAGGCACAGAACGGTGACGGAACGAAGGAAATGTGCGTTTTAACATTGTGTTATTACTTTGTTATTCATTTTACAAATGGTTAAGCCCCCGTGGAGAAACGTCTTAGTCTGTTTAATATGTCAAAAGGGTTTTATGTGAAATACTTTAAAAATATGAAATATTACAGTATAAGTAGTTGTTTTACAACTGAAATTAATCATCACAATTGTTATTTACAACAGTCAAACAACAAAGTATACAGGTGGCACTTTGAGCAGCCCTAGCCTTACAGTTCGCAACATTGTCCGGGGTGACGCAGGCAGCTATGTGTGTTCAGCTGCTAACAGCCAAGGAACGGGTTCGAGTACAACTGCTATATACACCGTTACATGTGAGTAACATTAAGACGTAACCTAAGATTATGCAGTCTTTTTTATATCTACACGCTGTACTATGAATATGAGTTATATATACCTATTTAAAAAAAGATCCGTTTCTTATTGATCGTTGTTTAACTATTTTTGTTGTCATAATTTTCGGTAGAAAAGACCAATCTAATAACAGATTCATGTATGTTCTATACGAATCAGGTGAAAACATGAATAAGAGGAGAACAGTGACACAAGATGCTTCATTTTCCAAGATTTACAAATATTCATATTACTGACGTGCTTATTATCAAATTTAGACTGTACATGAAATCAAATAACATAAATTATGAGAATCAATAACTCTGATAATGACATAATAAAGGAGATGTATTTTCATAGTGTCATCAATTATCGTCGCTGCCAAAATACTCAGGCTTTAGGATCAAGCCAGACCGTTCCCATACGCTTTCTGTCATTTTTCTAAGACTCGACTTGTTTGGACGATTATAAATATCTTGTATTTTATATGACATCACTGTATTCTATTTTAAGGGACATAAAATATCAAATACAATCAAACTCACTTAAACCTATTTTTAGGCAGCACTATTTTCCTCTTTTTAAAAGTTATCAGCTCAAAAATAACAATGATAAAGAGAAGAAAAAGTGGGAGCCAAGTTTTTGTCCTGTTTAAGCAAAAACCCGACTTAAGCGCGTTCGGTTTAACCGATTTTGATGAAAAATGAGCCTCTTAACATATGATTGTTTGTAACCCACAGATCGTCCAGAGATAACATTCGACACAGATAACCAATTCGCTCGCACAGGATCATCAGTCACACTGAGATGTTCTGTAATTGCCTCCCCTGTTATCACCAGCTTCACATGGCGAGTAAATGGCGTCACCATCTTAGTAGAAAACAACCGGAACAAGTATGGCGGCGGAGTTCTAGGTCAGACAGACTTGACAATCTACTCTGTCACCCCGTCAGATACCGGAGCGTACAGTTGTGGGGCTACAAATGCTGTAGGATCAAGTTCTACTTCTGCTCGTCAACTCAGTGTCTATGGTATGTTGGGTGACGGTTACCTATGGAATAATTTTGCAAACCTCAAGTTTTTGTTTCAGTTGAATTGAAGCTTGCAACTATATTGGAGCTTTTTTTAACGACTACGCGTAAAGAACTCTCTCTTTCTCTTTCTCTCTCTCTCTCTCTCTCTCTCTCTC